>JBCFYV010003800.1:0-25805 GCA_039000515.1 Timema cristinae
TTTAATTAGTTTTTGAATTAGTCCTATATGCCAGACTCTGTCGAATGCTTTTTCAACGTCTAGAAATATTGCTACGGTGTTTTTTTTTTCTTCAAATGCTTTTGTGGCGTCCTCAATTAAATTTAGTACGGGGTGAATAGTCGAGTGATTTTTCCTGAAACCGAATTGGATTTTTGGGATGATCTCATTTTTTTCACTAAATTTGTCTATCCTTTTTAGAACTAGTTTTTCAAATAGTTTGCTCATAGTGGGGAGGAGACTAATCGGCCTTCTGTTCTGAGGGGACATTGGGTCCTTTCCTGGTTTAGGGAGCGTTATTACTGTAGCCAGTTTCCATACGTCTGGGAAGTGACAAAGTATAAGTAGAGCGTTGAATATTGTCAGTAGCGTGAGTAGTGCCCTCGGTGGTAGTTTTTGTAGTGTTTCATTTGATAGTCTGTCGTGGCCTGGCGATTTATTTTTTGGGAGTTGTTTCATTGTGTAGTTTAATTCATCAAGTGTAATTAGGTCCACCCGTGACACTATTGGTCTAAATAGGTATTCCCGTACTGATCTCTGTGCGTCCCTGACGAAGTCTGCGTCTCTCGGGTTTTGGTTTGGTGTAAACTGTTTCTCCAGAGTCACGGCTATGGCCTCCGCTTTCTCTGAGCTTGTACAGGCCATACCGTGCTCCCCGTGTATAGCGGGTACCGACAGTTTGTTGCCTGTTGATTTTAGCTGTTTTGTGACTTTCCAGACTTTACTGGGGTCCATGGCAGCGTCAGTGATGTATGTGTTCCAGTTGTTGTATTTAATAGTTTTAACTGTACGTCTTACTTGTGCCGTGAGTCTATTGTAGGCTGTTCTGTGTTGTGGTGTTCTGTATGTTTGCCAGTCTCTTCTTGCCTCTCGTTTCTGGGCGAGCAGAAATTCAAGGTCTGGGTGTTTGCGTCTCAAGTCGTGTTTTTCCTGTTCTATGGCGGTGTTGGTCCTGTATGCTTCTTGTACTGTGCTTGTAAAGAGTTGGAGTGTAGTGTCTGCTTCTTCGGTGGTCGTGATGTTTATGTTGTCGGGTAATGTTTCGTCTAGTGTTCTTTTGAACCCTTCCCAGTTAGTAGTAGTTTTTTAATGTTGTTTATCTGTATTTCTGTGTTTGTTGTGATCTCGCACACTATAGGGTTGTGGTCTGAGTCAAGTTCTTTAAGAACAGAGAGCTCTTCCGGTGTCACCCCTATATTGTTCAAGACCACGTCTATTACGTCTGGCCTCTGTAGTGGGTTTGAGGGGTAAAATGTTGGTTCACCAGGCCCGACTACCGTGTATCCCTTAGTGTCCGCGTGGTCGTTTAGTATGCGTCCATTCCTATTGGTCATTCGGCTATTCCAGTTCAGGTGTTTGCTATTCATGTCCCCTGCTAAGAATATCTTGTCAAAGTTTGTGAGTTCGTCTAGGTCGCTCTGTAGCAATGTCTTTGTCGGTGGTTTGTATATGGCCACGATCAGGATACCTCCGCTCTCTGTATTTAGTTTTACTGCTGTTGCTTCTATATTCTGTAAGGTTTGAAAATGATGCTGGTAGTGGGGAATATTGTCTTTGATGAAAATTGCTGTTCCCCCGCCGCTTCTGCCGGGTCTATCTGTTCTGTATAGATGGTAACCAAAAAAGTTAAGCCTCTTGTTTTGGTTTAGATGTGTTTCGTTGATTAGTCCTATGTCTATTCCGTATGTTTTGAAAAGTTCTTCTAATTAATGAGCCTGCGTCAGTATTCCTTTCGCGTTCCATATAAAAACGCGTAGAATGTCCTTGGTCCGCGTCTTGTCTTGTCTAGTCATCCTGGTTTACAAAGTAGTCAGTAACTCCCTCTATCATTATAAACATTTTCTCTGTTGTGTCTGAGTCTATTGAGGTAAGGTTTGAAATGTGTTATAATTTTCATTATGTTTAATTCTTTGAGTAGCCTAATTAGGTCTTTTATGTCTGAACCAGTTGAACCAGTTTCTTGTTGTGGGGGGCCTTGTGTTTGTTTTGCCTGTACTGCCTGGGCGTAGGATCGGTGGATCTTGGCCGCCTCAGGGACTGGGGGGTTTGAAGCGGGTCTCTGCCGCATTGGTGGGTAGCTCTGTGTGTTGGAGGGTGGGGGCATGGTCCAGGTCAAAGGTCTGTTCTCTGTGTTTGTCTTTGGTATTTGTGCAGTCTTCTTCTTTTCTAGTAAGTTTAAGTACACCGGGCACTTACTGTAGTTTGCCGTGTGGCTTCCCATACAGTTTACGCACCGGGCAGGAGTGGGGCGTCTTTTTTGGGGCAGTCTTTGGTGATGTGCTGTTTTAAGCACTTGACGCACCGGGGATTGTTTTGGAAGTTATTTTTTGTATGGCCGTATCTTTGGCACTTGTGGCATTGTACGACTGTGTTGAGTGGTGGAATGTAGGGTTCGATTCTAACTCTGGTGTGATTGATGGACTTAACTTGGAAGATGGTGTTTGTGTCTGTGCTCTTTGCTATAGTCACTTGGAAAGTAGGGAGAAGTGTTACTGTCTTAGTCGTGTTGTCCGCAGCCGACTTCCTGGAGAATTACCTCACGTCAGTCACTGAGAAACCCATGTCTTTGAGTTCTGTCTCAAGGTCGCTGGTAGCCATGTTGGGAGGGAGCCCCTTGACTACAACTTTAACTGGTTTGTCCCTCGGCAGCGTGTAAGTGTGAAACTCCTGTTTTAGGTCCTTCAGTAAGTGTTGTATTAGGTCGTAGTCCTGCTTGTTGGTGGTGTGAATTTTTCGTCCGTTTGAGATGTATGTGATCTTAATGTCCCCTCCTATTTCTTTTGCAACCTTGGTTTTTTGAGCGTAGTTTTGTGTGCCTAGTGTCACTATTGGTGGGTAACGTGTCTTGTGTGTGGTTGTTGTTGTAGTCAGCTGTTGGTCTGTGTTCTGGTCAACTCGTGTGGGAGTAATGTTTTCGGACCTTTTCAGGGCGTCGAACTTGTTTGTCAACTCTGTTGTTGTCTTTTTGTCTGGGGTTGCTTGTGTGGTCTGAATTTCCTTTTTCGTCCTAGTTTGTCGGCCATCGTGAAAGTTCCCTGTCCATCAGTGTCGGCTTCCATGTCTGAGTTGTCTGTAGAGGAGTAGCCCATGTCCGTGTCATTTGTTTTCGGTCTGGTGTGGTGGGGGGCGGCCATTTCGCTCAACCCTGAAAAGGGCAGGCTAGTGGCCAGTGTGGAAGGGCTAAGATACCCTCCTCTGTGCAGTGTGGGAGGATCTGTAGTGTTGAGTGGTGTCCCGGAAGACAGACTCCGACTGCGAGGTATTGTTTCGCAGACGGTCTCGCTTTACGGCCTACTGTGGCTTCGTTGGCACCGTTAGGTATCCACCACAGAAATTACCACCGACACGTCTGTCCCGAGTTTAGTGGCGTGTATATGATTGGGATCTCCCAGTGAGCAAAAGAAAACCGCCAAACGATCTGCATTCCGCGTTGAAAAACGCGTTGCGAGCCGACAGCACGATTCTTCTCTACTCAAGCGGGCGTACAACCTGTCCGAACGACAATTTGCTCGAGAGTCATGCGTAATGAATCGGCGCCGTACGCTGTTGCCCGACATAGAACATCTGACTTGACAGTTATGCCACGCCAGGTTGTCTATGAAAGGGCTGATTTGTTGTTTGAGTACCGAGTCATTGTCATGACTCTTAACCTCGCGAATGAACTTGTTTACCTGATGAAATGGAACAGATGAAATGAGCCTGCAGAATACTACAGGTGTGTGGTTTTTGTAGCCCGACGCAGGACATTTCTACCTTGACTCTGATGCCAAGCTAGGCCGCCTTTGAAAGGGCTATATTTGTGTTAGAGTACGGAGTCACTATCGTGACTCCTGGCCTCTTGAATAAATTGATACCTTGTACAAACAATTGTATAATTATTGACACTGTGAGTGAAGTTGGTGATAGTGAACGATCGCGCTGGATCTCGGGATTTGGGGAGGATTTTCTTTTGTTGAGATGTGGGAAGGTGTGTATAAGGTATGATGATGATATATGTTGTTGTTTCATGAGTCGATTTCCGGGAGGAGGATCGAAAGGTTTAACTTGACTGTAGGGAATAGGTTTGGCGCGGATGGTTACATATCCATTCCCCATCTGGGGCCGTCAGTGGCGCCAGCGTTATTCTCTGGCTAGAAGGTAATGAATCGGCTCCAGAACTCACCGTGTTTTTATACCCTCCGCTGCTGCCCGACCTTGTCCAATGAGAGAAAAGGGAATTTAACATGGGTGCGGGAAAACGTGAGTGGTAGTGGCCGCCAAGCGAGCCAATAGGAAGAAAAGTGCTCACAGTCACAGTCGAATGGCATGCTCTGATACTCCCTGAAGGGGAGCTCTCGAAATCCGAAATCAAATGGTATGTTCTGGTGCTCCCTGAAGGGGAGCACGAGAGCAAGTTCCAACACGTACCGACCAATTGGTCACACCGTGTGGTTCGCAAAAATTAAAGACGGGTTGTCACGTTTCACGAAGTTTTGAAATAAAAAAACAATGAGAACATATTATTAGTTATAGTGGGGGGGTAATAGTTTTGGGGAACCGAATATGGGTTTTTTAGAGTTACGTGTGGAGACACTACTCTATGGGAGGCTGAGTGAGGGCCTCCCAAACCACTGTTGACACATCTCGCTTATCCGATCAGGGCTTTGGGACGTCGATGGCACCCACCAGGGTCAATGACGTAGCTCCCAAGCCCCTGGATAAGAGGATTGGTGGTAACGGGAAGTTTGGGGTGGAAGGACTGCGCCAGTCCCCGGAAGTGGTCCTTGATGGTAGGCATATCCAGGTCGCGATGTAGAGTCTCATTCCGGACATACCAAGGTGCACCCACAATGATCCTCAGACATACGCTCTGGAACGCCTGCATCCTCCTCATATACGTGTCCGCCAGGTGACCCCAAGCGGGACACGCATAGTCGAGGATCGGTCTGAACAGCTGCTTGTACAGCATCAGACCGTTCCTTGTGGACAGGGCGCTACGCCTGTTAAGCAGTGGGCCTAAGACTCCCAGCCTTTGCCTCGCCTTGGTGAGTCTTTCGTTACAGTGTCGTCTCCAGGTCAGTTTGGTGTCCAGCGTAAGTCCCAGGTACTTAACACTGTCCGCCCATCTGATCTGTTCTCCCAACAGCCAGAGTGGGGCTGGCCTGTAGTACATTCTTTTCCATGTGAAGAGCACTGCAGTGCTCTTCTCCATGTTAATACATGTTCTCCATGTGGTCAGCCACCCCTCCAACTGCGTCATGTGCGTCAGGAGTCACCTCTCCGCCAGCTTCCCTCACCACGACTCCACTACTAAAGCCATGTCGTCCGCATACAGGGCCAACTCATTGTCTGAGGATTTTGGAATGTCGTTCACATAGAGACTGAAGAGCACAGGGCTCACCATGGAACCCTGCGACACTCCAGCCCGGATGCTTCTGACTTGGAAGGTGGCGTTCTCAAAGGTAGTGGAGAGGGTGCGGTGGGAAAGATAAGATTGTACAACTTTAACTAGGTAGAAGGGCAGGTTCAGGGAGAGGAGTTTTAAAAGTAGACCTTCTTGCCAACATGGTCGAAGGCCTTTGACATGTCGAGAAAGACAGCACCAGTCAGCCTGTTGATGTTGAAGTTCCTCGTGACCTGCTCCACGAGCCGGACAAGTTGGTGAGACGTGGCTTGTCCCGCCCGAAAGCCGAACTGCTTGTGCATCAAGATACCCGCCTCGTGAACATATCGGGTCAGTCTTGTCAGTAGTAGTCTCTCGAACAACTTGCCAAGACAGTCGAGCAAGCTGTTCGATCGGTAGGACGAAACAAGGGCCGGTCCTTACCCGGTTTATGAAAACATAGGACGTTGGCGTGCTTCCAGAGTTCGGGGAAGTGACTCAAGAACAGAATGGCGTTTAATGACTCCACGAGGAAGTTAATCACCTCCAAGGGCAGCTTTCTGAGGACCACGTTACTGATACCGTCGAGTCCGGGGACCTTGTTTAGTCTTAGAGCGGCTATCGCCCGCGACATTTCTGTCACCTCTGTGGGTTCAGGTTCATCCAAGGGTCTGTACGAGACCGCACCGATGACCTGAGCCACGTGCTCAACGTGCACCGGGTCTGACGGGTTGTCAGTCGGTACAAATTGCGCCTCTAAGTGCTCAGTGAGAGCATCGGCCTTCTCCTGGTCGGAGTTGGCCACCCCGTTTCGACCCACAATAGGAGGCCTTGGTGGGGGGGCCCGCATCAAGTTCCTCATCATCTGCCACAGGGATCTGTCCTGCACCTACAGGCTCTCAAGCTTGTCCTCCCTGACACTGTTACGGTATTCTCGGACCATCTCCCGAACCGCATGGACTTTGCGGCTCCAGTTGGCCTTGTCTAGCGGGTCCCTCGAGATTTGCCAAGCCTTCCTCAGCCGATTTTTCCCCCGGACGTGCCTGAGGATAGAATCGGGCAAGGAAGCCTGTGGCGCCCTCTTAGGGCGGTGCCTAGGCATCGAAGCTTCGAGCGACCCCTTGATGGTGGAAGTTATGAACTCCGCACCGCGATCGATATCCGCTGCTGTTCGAAAGGTAGGGATGGGTCCCAACCTCCATCTCAACACATTCGTAAACCTGTCCCAGTCAGTGCGCTTTAGGTCGGGTTTTTCGGAGGGTCTATGAAGGACACCACGCGTCACAGGTTCACAAGAACGGGGTTGTGATCCGAGTCTATATCAGCTATAGACTTCAGCACCAACCACCTTATGATCCCTTTGGAGACAACGAAGTCTAAGACGTCCGGGAGACAGCCAGGATTGAAAGGGAAGTGGGTAGGGGTCGGAGGGCTGGAATCCACCAGGCCGTGTAGATTTATGACGTCGTGGAGCAATACACCGTGAGCGCACATAGTCCTAGAGCTCCATGAAGGGTGCTTAGCGTTTAGGCCCCACCGATTAAAACAGGTGTGGTACCTTGAAGCAGCACCTCCATGTCAGCCCTCGTAGCCTGGTCGAACCAACAGTAGGGAGGGAAGTTGATGGAAATGAGATGCACTGGGCCGGTCGAGGTCACCAGTTGGATAGCCCATGCTTCCATGTGTTGGAGGGGAGGAAGTGAGATGACATGATGGTCCTCCGGACAAGGACCACCATCCCTCCACTTCCCTCATCCCTCGCTTGGTCACTACGATGGTAGATAAGCTCTGCTAACGAGAACCTCATTGCTGAGCGCAAGTGGGTTTCTCCCAACAGCATTACATCGACACGATGCTTTGCCAGGAGACTTTCAAGCTCAGCCTTCTTCCCCGCGACTCCGTTGGCGTTCCAGAGTGCGACCGTGAGCTCCTTCAGGTCTGGTGGTCCTCTATTCGGGTGTGCAGCCATTAGAGACCAGGTAGAGGATGATGTGCTCCACGACCAGGTGGCCATGGTTACTCCTCGGAGAGTCCTGGACCTTCCTTAAGAGACTCGATGAAAAGTCCCATAGGTCCAGTCCCGGAATACCCTTGAGTAGCTCAATGCATATTTTGAGCTTTGCAGAATCATCTTCGGGAAAGGGGAAAGGGTCGGTTGTGGGGGTAGCAGGGGTAACAAGGGTAGGAGTTGGGAGTGGTAGGAAAGGGTTGGAAGGGTCCAAGGGGCAGGTGTATAGGTGGGGGTTGGGATAGGTAGAAGAGCAATCTTGGGCGGGCCCTTGACTGAAAGAGTAGAGCCGGATGCTACCGGTTCCGGAATGGTGGCTTTGGCAGGTGCCTCAGCCTGAGGTGGAGGGGTTGGTCCCTTTGACAGAACACTGGCGAAAGATTGTACCAGTGGCTTTGGTGTTGTAGCTGGAGTCACTGTCGTCTCCCGTCCCGCAACGTGCCCCGAGGACTTCTGACCTTCGCTAAGCCCATCCATCCTCCCTTCTTGAGGCTTGGAGACACGCACATTCCCTACCGCCCGCCAGGACCTGTACGTGGGACAGCCCCGCCACGCTGAGTAATGAGCTCCTGAGCAGTGCAGGCACTTCGGGGGAGATCGTATCCCCTCCGGGCACCCACCCCTCTCGTGGTCACCACCACAGAACCCACACCTAGGGTTAGCGTGGCAATCCCTCCGGAAATGACCAAACCGGAAACAGTTCTTGCACTGAACCGGGCCGCTTGGAGACTTTTACTTCTCCACCCTGACGTGGAGCCTACACAGGACTGATATGGAGTACAGCCTTGCGGTGTGCTCCCCGGGCACGAGAGATACAACGAAGTTTGGCAACTACTGCCTTTCTCCGGTCTTCTGATCCCGCTTCCATTGGGAGAGCATCTGTGCGATGTATTTCACGGGGAAGCCCATCTCCACTAGCACTTCTTGGATGTCGTCAGGGTTTGTCCGTGTCAGGAGTCCCTTCACCACGACCCTGACCAGTCACTCCCGTCCCAGCTCGTAGGACCAATGCTGTATCCCCAAGCTTGGCAAGAGTTTCTGGAGGGCGCGGTAATCTTCCTCCGACCCGCACTGGAGACACGCTCGGTCCCCCAGCTGCCTGACCATCTCCGCAGGCTCTCTAACCTTTGACCAGATGGCCCTCGCCAACTTGGAGTAGCCCTCCACATCACACAATATGATTGGAGGGATCTTCCCCTTTGCTTTGCAAGCCGGCCCAGAGCCACTAGTACCAGGCTTGGGTGAGGCACGGCTTGGCTTGCGTTGTTACCCGTAGGTTTCCGCCGCTTCACACCTTTACCCAACGCTGGCGCACCCTGGCCCGGGCCACCGCTGACCTCGCTATCATCACCAGAGCTGCCACCTAACTGGTTAGGGTTGCTCTCCAGCAGCTTCCTGGTGTTGCTGGCCTTCCCCCTTCAGCGGGGTCTTACGGTCCGAAATCCTTCAGATTCATCATCGGACCCCTGGCTCGACTCGTCACGCATCAACGAGAGGTCTGGTCCTGAAGACAGTCCCTCCACGTCCATGGACTCGCACGAGCTGTCAACACTTGCGAAGCGTTCGACCCGGTCTTCCGAGTCTGAAGAAAATTCATCCGGGCATTTCTTACCTACTGACACCCCTTGATGGGAGGTGTCGGAGTTACGCGGCTGTCGGCCCTAAAAAGGACCTACAGCACTTTTTGGCCATCAGCGGAATGCTCACCTCCTCGATTGGTTTTCTAGTTTTTTGAAGCGAAACCAACATTGTCCTTTAGAAAACCTGAGGCAACCAGTTTGGCTAGAGCTTCTAGTTTTAATAAAACGAATGTGGATTCATTTTTCAACAACTTGACAGAAGTAATGACGTGACATAAGTTCCAGGCCCATGAAATATGGAATATGGATGAGACTGGCGTGACTACAGTCCAAACTCCTGACAAAGTGGTAGCTCGGTGAGGATATAGGCAAATTGGCAGTATCGTGTCAGCTGAGAGAGGTTCTCTTGTGACGATGGCGTGTGCTGTGTCCGCAATTGGTAATCATATCCCACCTTTTTTTATATTTCCACGGGTTAACTATAGAGACCATTTTGTTATAAATGGCCCAGTTGGTTCGCAGGGTGCAGCAAATTCCTCAGGATGGATGCAAGAAATCCATTTTTTGGAATGTCTTAAGCATTTCCATAACCACACAAAAAGCACATGTGCGAAACCAGTGTTGTTAGTGTTAGACAATCACGGGTCCCACCTTAGTGTCACTGTTCTAAATTATGCCAAAGAAACTGGGATTGTGATGCTTTCTTTTCCACATCATTGTAGTCATAAATTGCAGCCGTTAGACCGCTCTGTTTTTGGACCACTGAATAAATTTATGAATTCAGCTTGTGACAGTTGGATGCTTAATAATTCGGGAAAGACTATGGCAATTTATGATATTCCCACAGTGGTATCCCGGGCCTACCTACTTGCAATGACGCCAAATAACATTTGTACTGGTTTCAAAATCACAGGCATATTTCCATTCAATCGGTAAATTTTTATCGAATCCGATTTCGCGCCAAGTTTTGTCACCGATAGGCCTCAGCGAGACCAAAATATTGATGGCTGTATCTCGGGTCCAGCTTCATCAGACTGCCACAACAGTGAAGTTATTTTTCCAGAGAGACAGGCCAACCCTCCAGAAAGTCCTCAACAAGATCTCCAAGCTCCCTCTAGCAGTGGCAGGCCTATGAATCCGGCTCTACACATTCCTCCCGACACAATTCGTCCGTTTCCTAAGGCAGGTGCACGGAAAACTACCCATAACAATGCCCGTAAAAGACATACGTCAATCTTAACAGATACACCCGTGAAAAAAATCTTAGAAGACCAACAAAAAACCAGGGAAGAGAAAAAAAAGAAAGCAACGTTATCCAAAAGGCAATTATTTAAGAACAAACAAGACAATAAGTTTAAAAGAAAAATAAGAAAGGACAGTAAAAAGGATAGCTGTGACAGTGAAGACGAAGAAGAGTGCTTCTGTCTTGTTTGCGTGGAACCCTTTCCTAACAGCAAGCCGAAAGAAACGTGGATCCATCCAGTGTATTGAATGCAAGGGATATTCTCATTAGAAGTGCACCGCGGGAAATCGTGTTTAAGTTACACTTGCCATAACTGTTTTTCTGACATGTCAGATGTAAGTGATGATTAGTTGAGAATCTAGAAACAATATTTGTGTGTAGGCCCTAAACCTAACAATTTTAAGTAACAGTTGTTAAAAATAACATTTATTTAATTTATTTATGCTGTTGCAAGCTTCATTTAAGTTTATTCTTATGAGTGTGCAGCAATTTAAGGTCACAGTAGATTATATATTTGCTGGTATTATATTAGACAATTACGTATATAACATTATATTATCTATGTATAAGCCTACGTGAGTTATGTAGTTTTGGTGGAGAATTTTCTTTTATCTTGTATTGTAGGGATTTAATTTTTAATATGATCTAGAATTTTGATATTTTAGGGCATAATAACAGTTTTTGTAATAAAATGTGTTTTTCTCCCGTGGTACTGCATCAATTTAACATACAATTTAATAAATCCTTTTCTTATTTTAGGGTTATGAAAGGGATTATAGTAGTCAGTGCGGTATTATAAAAGGTCGTAGTTGTAGCGAGTGTTTGTAAAATGCAATTTTATGCATTTAATAAAGCTGGGACAACCAACCCCGATGCTTGAGACAACCATCCCTGGAGTGGGGTAAGTTGTCACACTCTGCAAAAAAAAAATTGGACTCAAATTTCATTCATGAATTTATAATTATTCTAAAACAACAATATTCTTTCCTAAGCTACCCAAAACTTCCAATTTTCTAATACAGTTAAGAAAACTGAGTTATAACTTACCATAAAAATTTAAAAAATTGAGATAGAAAAAGTGTGACAACCATCCCCGGTCTCCCCAACTCTAAATTGAACCATCCTAATCCTTAACCTATTAGTGTAATTAGTACTTAGGCGTATAACCCAAACGGGCATTAAGACGTGGTGCTTAAAAAAATCTATAACACACATCTCATCATCGTCTTAGAGACTCTTGATTTATAAAAAACTTTTTTTTAAAAAAAGCACCGCGTTCTACTACCCGTTCGGATTATACGCCTAAGTACTAATTACGCTAATGGATAAGGAATTGGGAAAATTGAATTTAGTAAACCCGGATTTGCGTGGAGGGAGAGTGGAATACCACATAGGAAAAACAACCCCAGTTCACCCGACCGAGATTCGAACCTCGATCTCCCCATTCTCGGCAGTCCGGCTTAACACGAAACTAACACATTAGCTAACTACGCGACCAAGGCAAGCTTATAGCAACATTATTTGCAGCTACGTGTGCACTATTAATATAGGATTGCTTATAGCTCAATTTAACTTAACTATGCCTAACCGACTATATTTTTGGGTAATTAAGTTTTTTTAAATAATTATTTTTAGAAAGGCACTTTGATGAGAGCTGGGTTGATTAGCTCTAAGAAAATCAACCCTTTACTAAACGTATCCAACTACACAATACATATTGTATCAGAAGAATAATTTTTACTAAACAATTATCAAACTACGACAGTAAATTTAGCTTAGCGTCGATTAGATCTAGACTGTCTCAAGCTTTGATAAACCAGGTACACAAGTTTGAAACGTCGGATAGGTAGCCAAGTGAACAAGTAGATCAGGGTCGACCTATAATTTATCCCAGGCGTTGATAAACCTGGCAACACTGTTAGAAACATTGTTAGATCCACTTTGATGGCCGAATGCGGTGAGGCGACACACTAGCAATAGAATGGACTGCCAATCAAGGGGATATCAAGGTTCGAATCTAAGTTGGGTGTTTTTGAGTTTTTTCTAAATCGCTTCCCACTCTACCTCCATGCAAATTTGGGTACAATTTCTCTAAATTAAACCTACCTCACATTTAAGCCATAAGTATAGTCGGTACATATGCTTATAGCTTGTACCGATAGTGATGCACTATGATAAAATAAAAGTTAAAAACATCAAGTAAATGAGCAAGAATATAGTTCAGAGTCAATCCAACACCTTATCCCAGACGGTAGGGTGTCTCTCTACTGAGTTAAGGATCCCGGTTTGACTCCCGGCGTGGCCGAAAATGTATAATTGGTGAAATGTGGTTTTACCCTTTCCCAGTGATGAATTGACGGCCTGGGACTGGATGTTGTGTTTGTCCTAGTCTTAAGTTAGACTGTAAGGCATATGAAGTTACGAAAAGCCTAGCAAGCCGGTAGTGGAAAATATATGGCTTGAATAAAAAACTTACCCAGGCTACAGGCTGGAAACAGTATTGGATGTAGAGTTAAAGTTCACAGTTATCTACTATTAGTTTGTCTCAGGTGCTGTTAAGAAAGGTATATCTAACAAAAAATATCAATCTGGGACCGCATGGGATCTAAGGCGCCACATTGCACAACGGGCCATTTGATGGAATGGCCGAGGCTTGAATTCCAGTTTGTTATATTGGGCTTTCCAAATAAACACGACTTACTCTATGAGATTAGGAACTCGTAAGGTCATTGCTGCACTTACAAATAAACCTAGTGTACATTATTACTACACCTAATTTCATTGCTGAGGGAACTGCATGCTTACTATTGAACAACAGCGTTGTCATTCGTTTGTTTTCCGTGATAAGTCTTCCTTAGAATGTATATGAAGTTTAGCAACGCTGGGCTGTAGTTGTTGCCAACACATTCATGAAGTTACAGTAGTCTGAGTCTCGTGTTCCTAATAACTAGCTCAAAAACATTAACTAAATAAACACTCATATTTTATTAGTACTCTGTGTATAAAAATATTTGTTATATATCACGTTAAGATTTTGTGTGTATGTGTTGGTTATGTGTTTTGTATTTTTGCCGTAAAGTTGTGGAATTATAGTTATATGTGCATATTAATATATTTATTTGGATAATAGTGTATTGTTAACAGATAAAATATAATACAAAGTATGGAATCTCCGGCTTGTTACAAATAATTACATTCCAAGAGGAAACTATTAACTAGTAAAGAAAGGACATTGGTGTTAAAGAGTCTACACCTATTTTCTTTAAGACGGAACTTTTTCAGTAAATCAAGCGGCAATGTAGACTGCTATAGCTACAGATGTGTCTTATAAGTTAGTAATCTTTATTAAACAAGAATTCAAAACTAAGGGAAAGTTTTGACACCAATCAAAAAAGGAAATAACTGCAATCAAATGAAGCGTTTGGATAAATATGACACTTTTAATCAAGCAGCAATTCGCAGAAAGGTACATTCAATTTACCGTAACGACGAATTACCTACTCTATAGAAAATTAAAGCTCTGCTTGATAATGATAGTGACCTTCCTAATTTTCTGATTAAGAACAAGTAAGAATGTAATTTAAACATTTAGTATAAAATGCATGTTGTAATATATTTGTTTGTATATTAATTATGAGGAAAAAAGCTTTATACATAAAAGAGTTTTAAGCATAATTACGTAGGGAATAGAAAAAGTTAATAAACTTCAATCTTGGAAAAAATACTATTGTGGAAATAGTTAATGTTTCTAGAAAAGGCTGTACACCGATAGGAAATGTTTTTGCCTGTCAATTGAACCCACCAACCTTCCTATGCAGCATGGTTTACAATGAGGGATTTCCAAGTAAACCCTCCCCCTCACTAACCTTAACCGAAAGCTAGAAGGTATGGCAACAGGTAACAGAGAGAGAGAGAGCAAAGATAAAGCTTTACTCCATAACACATGCAGTTCCCTCAGTTATGAAATTAGTTGTAGAGTAGAGGATGGTCTATTATATTCTTTGGTTCCTTGGTGGGTGTGTATTAAGAAGTAAAATTAGTGATAGCATTGTGTAATGTGTAGCATCAAGTCATCAGCGCAATAAATGACATGTTCTAATTTCAAGGTTTCATTCGAAAGCTCTTGGAGACGTTATATTTAAGATACAAAGATGCATTTACTTAATATTTTTTGAAGCCAATAACATCATATGAAAGTATATATATTACAAAACAATCCTACAACAAACCAAATAATAAAATATTAAAGATCAAAGTCAAAAGATAAAAATATATTTCCGTAATTTTTATTCTTAATACACCTTAGCATGAATTAGAATGACCTTTGCTGTAAATAAAGATAATAAATATTGTTTCAAGTTCATACTAAGATGTTTTTACCTTTAAGTTACGTTAAGTTAAGGTCGATAAGGATAATAAAATGGAAGCGTTAGCAATGCTCAAACCCCGCGCATAGCATTATATTATTTATTATATAATATTGCTGTGATATTTCCGTGATGGTAGATCAAGAATTGTTTTAAAATCTTTTCATTGTTATTGTTAACAAGTCGAGACATAGTGGCTGCAGATCTAAAGTAGGCCTACATTAACATGCGTAGTGACATTTTCTCCCTCTTACTCATCAATTCCTTCCCTGAGTGGTAATTAGCCCTATCCCATGCTTATGGACTGCACTCTTTTTCCCGGAGCATTACAATTGGGCCACGAGACCAATTATTCCATAAACTCACAGGTGTATTGGGCGGGGACGCGGCAGTTGGCCTAAAAGGCATTTGGCCTAAAGGCATTTGGCCTAAAAGTCATTTGGCCTAAAAGGCATTTGACCTTAAGGCATTTGGCCTAAAGGCAGTTGGCCTAAAAGGCATTTGGCCCAAAAGGCAGTTGGCCTAAAATGTAAATTTAAAACCTTCGGTTATCTTCGGAAAGAAAAAGGTACTGTTAGTTGTTTCATCTGAATATAGATAGCACAACTGATGCAAGGTAGTTACAATATTTCTAAAAACATTGACAATATCCTACATACAACTAGATCAGTAGTTCACAAAACACTATATCACCTTTTTTATATATAGACTTCCGATATTATTTCCTTGTTAATATAGCTCACGGTCATAAAGTTAACGAAAAACAATAAGAAAACACCATTCTCAACACCGTTTACGCGCGGTAAAATTATATGCGCACATTCAAATTATGGGGACTTTTGACAACTTATTCCGAAAGGCAAAATGAAAGTGGAAACCAATATTCAATCCACCCACTTTAAATTTGTCTGAAGTGACGCCCGATTTTCGTCTAGCGCTACTGAGATATATATGAACATATTTTTTTTAATCTATTGTATTAATAATGAATATATAAATAATAGTGACGCATTAAATAAATTTTACCAGTAAATATTACAATGGTCATATATATATATAAACTTAAATTATGGTTTTGACTAGATCCTTAAATCTATTATTATTGTTAGAATTATTATAGCTATTATTATATAAAATTAGTACAGTTATTTTTTTAAAACAGTGTAACTAATTTTATTACGGCGATATTATTAACAACATGAGCTATGTTAACACAATAGGTCCTTTGTTTAAAAACTATATACTAATTTCCCTCCTAGTAATTAGCAAAGCATTCTCAGGAATTATTTCAACTAATAATCTATTATATATATATATTTATATATATATATATTTATATATATATATATTTATATATATTCATATATAAATATATATATATATTTATATATAAATAAATAACTAATACTCTAATATATATATATATATATATATATATATATATATATATATATATATATATAATACTAGAGTAGAACAATAAAACCCGTTGTGAAAAAAATACAAAAGATTTTATGGAATTGTCGTTGGTCTTTTTTTAAGTCTTCATAAAACGTAAAAATACAAAATGTGGAACCTTTACAGGATGATAACTTCCTAGGGCAAGAAAAACGTACGATGTAAGCAAGTGGACCTCCGAAAAGCCAATGGCTGCAGCAGAGGCCAGAGGGATAAATCTGACGAGCTTTGGTTGGTAAAAATATCTCACCGCTAGGATCGCTTGTGTTCTCCCATTCCAAAAAGTGACACTCTTATAGCCTAGAGGCAAACAGACCAGACTCAAATGGGCCCGCCACATTGCCGAAAAAAAATTTTTTTTTTTGTCTATTCGTTTGTGCTCTATTTATGCTCATATGTGCCCGAACATGAACATTTGTGCTGTTAAACTGGCCAATTTAGAAAATATTTAATGTGGCGGGCCAACTTAAGCTCAAGCTAGCCCGCCACATATTGAAAAACACAACATAACAAAATTTATTTAAGTCAATCCATTGTGTTCCGTTTGTGCTCATATGTGCCCGAAAATGAACATTTGTGCTTTAAAATTAGAAAATCTAGAGAACATTTAATGTGGCGGGCTAACTTGAACCTTCCCTATATCATAAACTGTAGAAAAATATAGTTCAAGCTGGCCAGCCACATTTTTAAATATCAATGTAACAAAATTATGTATTCACCATTCGTTTGTTCTTAGTTTGTGCTCATATGTGCCTGAACATTAACGTTAGGGCTGTGAATCTAGGCCTTTTAGATAACATTTAATGAAGGCAATCCAACTATAGCTCAAGCTAGCCCGCCACATATTAAGAACTAAATTCTGTATTCGCCATTAGTTTGGGCTTCGTTTGTGCTCATATGTGCCCGGAAATGAACATTTGTGTTATAAAATTAGAAATTCTAGAGAAGAATTAATGTGGCGGGCTAACTTGAGTCTTCCATATACCATAACATGTAGAAAAATCGAGTTCAAGGTGGCCCACCACATTTTTAAATAACAATGTAACAAAATTATGTTTTCACCACTCGTTTTTATTTCGTTTGTGCTCATATGTGCGTGAACATGAACGTTAGCGCTGTGAACATAGGCCTTTTATATAACATTTATTGAAGGCGATCCAGCTAGAGCTCAAGATAGCCCAACACATATTGAAGACAAAACATAACAACATTCTGTTTTCGCCATTATTTTGTTCTTTGTTTGAGCTCATATGTGCCCGAAAATAAACATTTGTGCTCTAAAATTAGGAATGCTATATAACATTTAATGTGGCGAGCCAAGTTGAGCCTTTCCTATATCATAACCTGTAGAAAAATAGAGTACAAGTTGGCTCACCACATTTTGAGATATCAATGTAACAAAATTCTGTTTTCACCATTCGTTTTTATTTCGTTTGTGCTCATATGTGCCCGAACATGAACTATAGTGCTGTGAAACTAGGCCTTTTAGATAACATTTAATGAAGGCGATCCAACTAGAGCTCAAGCTAGCCCACCACATTAACTGTTTTCTAGATTTTCTAGTTTTAGAGCACAAATACTCATTTTTGGGCACATTTGAGCACAAACGAAAAACAAACGAATGGTAAAATCAGAATTTTGTTACATTGATATTTAAAAATGTGGCGGGCCAGCTTGAACTCAATTTTTCTACAGGTTATGGTATAGGGAAGACTCAAGTTAGCCCGCCACATTAATTGTTCTTTAGATTTTCTAATTTCAAAGCACAAATGTTCATTTTCGGGCACATATGAGCACAAATGGAGCACAATGGATTGACTTAAATAAATTTTGTTATGTTGTGTTTTTCAATATGTGGTGGGCTAGCTTGAGCTCAAGTTGACCCACCACATTAAATATTTTCTAAATTGGCCAGTTTAACAGCACAAATGTTCATGTTCGGGCACATATGAGCATAAATAGAGAACAAATGATTAGACAAAAAAAGGTTTTTTTCAGCAATGTGGCGGGCAAACTTGAGTTACGTGGCAAACAGGCTAAATCTTCTTTTTATCTCTTCTCCGTCGCACTCTACAAGAGACTTTGAAGGGTGGGATTAGGCAGCAGTCCTTTCCTCCCTCCATTCCTAATAATAGCAAACGACCTTGAAGTAAACCATAACAAAAATTCATTGTTCCCCGGCAACTTTCCTTTGGTTCTTTTTCAAACCCACTAACATAATTTGTTTTGAGTTTCACGAGTTGTAGGTGGGCACCTCTGTCTTGCTTCATCCTTTGCTTTGTATAGATTAAATAATGTATTGATTTGTATATTTTTGTGTACAGTTTAGTGATATCTAATTTTTTTTAAATATGTATTTCATCTTCATTTTTGAAAGAAAGATTTTTATTATAAAATAATGAATCGAGGACAAAAATGTGCATACCGCGCCTGCTCAATTACACGGTGTACTTATGGTAATTTTTCCTAAATGGTTTCCCGTTTATCCACGCAAACGAGGGTACTTCTCATAATTCTATCTTCCTCATACCTACCTTCTAATTGCTATTAAATGCGGAAAGCATTGACTGGCGTGAAGATACAATGAAAAAACAACACTACTAGAGCTTACTCTATTTACTTGAAAACATATTTTAGACAGTGAAAATACATCATATTCAAATATAACAAATGTACATTTTTGTATAATTATAATTAATTTTAAACTTGAATTAACATTTTTAAGATAAATACTATACTTACTATATTGACTTAATAATATAAAATGAGAGACTCCTTTAACACACAGGCTCAAAAGTATTCATTATTAACATTTTATTTATATATATATATATATATATATATATATATATATATATATATATATATATATATATATATATATAAGCTAAACCTTTTTTAAAGGGTGTTGAACTTAAAAGTTTAGTACCCTTTAATTAAATAAAAGCTAATGGATATATTTTTGATTGAACCATTGAAATAACTATCATATTTTATAAATTAATTATATCTATGATAAAATGACCCTCACTAAGCGTTTACTTAGAACCAGTGGCGCACTCAATGGGGTGGAGTAAACGGGGCACCTTCCCCCATGATCCCTAATAATTTCAATACAAACATAAATTATTTACTTTATAACTAAAACATTAGACACAGAATATGAGTCGTATACATAGGCTCCTTTTTAAGACTTGGTTTAAGACTTTATATTCAAAACACACACACACATATTAAAAGTGCCACTTATATTCTCATTTGAAAAAAGCACAAACATAGTAGCTTCCATACATTGTATACAAGAAAATGTATATAACTAGTAGCCACATTCTGGTAATTAAGTTCGTTTTAGTTTTTAAGTCTTTTAACACAAGATATGGGTTATTACACGAGTACCTCGCTTATAGATACTTCAGAATCACTCGCACCCCACCCAATTTCGGTTAAAATTAATACTAAAGTACTTCGAACTGACAAAGCAACCAGAGCGTGTTATTCAACACATTAACATATATTGACTTAGACCAGGGGTTCTCACATTTTAGACCGAAGGAGCCTTTGTACCAGAAAAAATGAATGGCCGAACTCTCATAAAAATATTTACACTAGTATTATGATCATTCAATAAATACATTTAAATCTCACAAGTCTTTTATAATTTAATTCTTGAATGAATATAAAAGAAGAACTACACTACACCCCGACCTCCGCGTCACTCAAAAACAAGTTATATTTTGAATGCAATGACTTATGAGACCAGGTAGCTTACAGCGTTAATACCAACGTACCAGTTTTTTATTTGTGTACAGAGGTGTAATTTTTTTTATCACGTAATATATAATTATTTTGCTAACAACACATAAACCGTACTAAATGTTGATTTCAATACACAGTACGACACTTTATTTCAGTTGGTAGAGTGTTTGAATACTGAGCTAAAGGTCCCGGGTTCGATTCCTGGAATGTCCGAAAAACGTATCATTGGTTGACTGTGCTTTTCCCCTTTCACAATGATGAATTAACTGTCAGGGGACTGGATGTTGTATTTGTTCTAGATTTAAGTTAGTTTGTCAGACTCTGAGGAAATAATCTACATTCTACGGTGTGTCTGTCGCTAGTTTAATATCGAGTGTCACTCATTGAGGGTGAACTGGGAAAGAGGAAAGGGTTGATAGGGTGGGGTGTTACCAAATTTTTCTCCCCCCCATCGAAATGTGCCTTCCTCCAGTTTGTTAAACTTCCTCTGATATACTTGAGTTTGAAGCTGAGAGATGGTTTGCATCAAACTTCAGAAAGATTCTATAACAATCTATTATTATTTCTAAATGCTTAAGGGTCACCCCAAATAGCTTTTAGTGGCATTCCATTTTCAAATATTTTCCACTGGCTTGGAGTCAATCCCTAAAAACTCCTTAAAAATAGTTTTTTTACAAACTACCTCGCCCGACACTAATAAAGTTTCGCCGATACTCTTGATAGTCATCACAATAGTATTTTTTTTCATTGTGACTTACTACCCGTTTGAGTTGTACACATACATCAATTTACCCTAATGAACCAGGAATGAGGAAGGTGACATTTTAGATTGAATGTACCTACATTTGCATATATTGAGAGTGGGGAACCATTTTAGGGAAAAATACCCTTGTTACACCCGGCTGGGATTTGAACTTCAAATTTAGAGGACAACTTTATTTCCAACTGTGGGAGGGGGGGGGGGTGGTATAGTTGGAGGACACACATATTATCTCCAACTTTGAGGGGGGCATATATTATTACCAACTTATATAACATAAATGTAGCTGAATCTAATATTACCCTTTAAATATATAGTTTGACACACTCAGTTGAACATTAATATAAATTCAAGATTTTCACTATATACAAATTGGTTTATGAATAGGCCTACTTACAAGAGGGTTATTAAATTTATATTGAAAAGTTAACACATAATTTAAGGTAACACTTACGTCACCAAATACCTTAATGCTTTCATTAACTTGCGTACTATATACATTTGTTAATGTACTACAGTAAACTATGTTCTTGTACAAAACATATTTATGTGTGTCAAACAGCCACGTGATTTATTAAATTTAGAAATAATGTTTCTAAAGTATGTTTTAAGATGGCACGGATAACATAAAACTATATCCACCTTGCATGGGGAGATTTCTCTTCCAGACTACTGTCCACATTAATGAAGCAAGATCGATTTGTTTAATAAGGTTATAAAATGCATATGTGAAATCTTGCAGTTAAGTAAACTATTTAAACAAATCATTAAATTCACTATAGAAGGGGACTTTTCCATAAAGTAAATCTATTGGGGTTGACATGTTTACACGCCATGAAACCACTTACTATTTGTTTCGTAAATCTAATATAATGCCTAGATTCACGGGTGATATTTTACCCTTGGATAACATTTTCGGAGAAACCACAAATAAGGGCGATTTTAATTTGCTTTTTTAAGGAAAGTACAGCAGTTAGGACTGAAGGTTCATATTCATCAGGTAAAAAATTGTTCTGAGCAAATAAAATACGAATCATGACTCCATTTTCCATCTCGTTCAGACGGGAATACATCTTCGTCTGACATCAGAATCTTTAGGGAAGTCATGGTGTATAACACCATATCTCTTAGATTACTTTTATTGCATACGGCAACGGTACAACGCTTTACCTGCATTTTTTTAGTATCAGTATGACAATTTTCGTAACCCTTCACGCATAAATAATAAGAAAGCTTACAATAAACATACAAACATTACTATTCACATTGACTTTGGAAGCATACTTGACATAAATAAGAAGTTAGTAACGAGCGCACCCGCCTCGGTGGCGTGGATAGCTAACGCGCTAGTCGTGTTGAGATCTACTGCTGAGGACGGGGAGATCTAGGTTTAAATCTCGGTCGGGTGAACTGGGGGTGGTTTTTCCTCATTGGTTTTCCACTCTCCCTCCACGCAAATGCGGGTTCACTTCCTCTACTTCAACCTTCCCAATTCCTAATCCATTAGCGTAATTAGTACTTAGGCGTACAACCCGAACGGGTAGTAAGACGTGGTGCTAAATAATAATAAAAAAAGTGCGGCACTGCAAAGTCACATGATCTGAACAGAAGCAAGCTTGTCTAGGTGACGAGCAGACGTTACAGCAGCGCTGCGTGTTAGGGTAGAGCTGAATGCTGGCCGGTAAAGTGAACGAGCCTACCCTACAACTCTAGTAGCCTTAGTATAAGGAAGGACCCATCAAGATGACCAAATAAATCTTAAAATTTGTAATTTCTCAGTGAGTTGAGTAATGGTGGGAGGAAGGGGAGTTGGGAAGTCAACATTTCCAAAACTAATATACTTAACTACTTCTCTGTATTGTAAATAATTTAAATTTATTAATTAGGTACAGGAAACAATACAAATAGACATTTACATAATAATAATAATAATAATTATTATTATTTAAAATTGTATTCTGAGAAATAGTGGTGATGGAGTATAATAGAGAAAAAAACTTTTTGAGATGAGTAAAAAAATAAAATTTGGACAGATAAATAAAAATAAATCAAATCCCAGATAGTCAAAATAACATTAGACTCTAAATTTCTCAAAGTGGGTTGGGGAATGGGGGTTCAAATCTACCAAATTAATAGAAACTACTACATATCAGTGCAGTGTCGTTAAAAATTGAGTTTTGGCATGCCGTAAATGCACCACTCCAAATAACTAATAAGTCTGAACATTTTAAAATGTAACTCCATGAAATCAAGGGAGGGGCGAGGGGAGTTATAAAAAAACCTTTTATCTATAGTTGAAAATCGAAATTTGGCTGGCAGGTAGAAGTACAACTATAGATAAAGAAATTATTCTTAAAACTATGTGTTTAAATGGGAGTTAGACAAATTAAGATTGGGAAGGAGAAGGGAAAATTTTCAAAAACCAATAGAAACAATTACTAACAGAACAATTTATTTGATAAGCTGAGGTGCTTATTACTAGAGTGATTCTTTCAAATTAATTCATGTTTGGTTAATAAATTTAAACTATTTCTTTTGGTGTTCATTTCAACAATGTCTCCGGTAAGCGGGCAAATATTGATGCAAAGACTGCATATATATATATATAATAATAATAGATTTTACTTCTTATAGTAGTTAATTTGTGGCTTCATCAACATACAAAGTTTTCGCCTCATACGTGTCTGAAATTGTATTTTTGGTAGTTTAGATCAGGGTTTCTCAAACTGCGAGGCGCGAAGGGATTTCAGATGAGGTGTGAACCAATTTCTCACTTCTTTCGACTTGCCTAAATTATGATTGACTAAAAAATTAATATTCTGTTTGGCCTATGAAGCAATAAAATTAATTAATATCTTACAAAACCTTACTATTTTTATAAACTTCTACAAAGCTCTTATCAGAAAATAATTAAATCAATTAAATAATATATGTCTCATTTTTGTATTTTAACGTAAAAAAGTTATTTTATTCTAAGAATAAGAGTCTTAACAATTAATTTTATGTTCATATAAGGCTCAAGAGTATAGAGTTTGAGAAAACCTGGTTTAGATGATTTGCTAAAAATAAGATAATTTACCCAACTTAAATGTGAGCGAAGCCGTGGGAAAACTCGAGTAAGTTAATATGATTATAAAAAAAATGAATGATTGATTAATTCATTTAGCAAAATTAATAAACAAATATACTTAGAAAGACTGATAAAATATACTTTGGCACTTAAAAAAAATATTCAAAATTCAAAATAAAACAAAATTATTAAAATGGTGTGCCCACATGTATGTGCTAATTAATAAAAAACGGTACGGGTACAAAACTTTTTATTTCTGGTACAAAACGGTACAAAAATTATTATTATTATTATTATTAGCACCACGTCTTACTACCCGTTCGGATTATACGCACTTACGCTAATGTGTAATGGTAGGGTGATTGTGAGATGAAATGAAGGACCTACAGTTTAACGTGGAATCCGAACCAGGGTGGCGGCCTGGCACTCCCACATTCACAAGATGGCTTGTCAAAAATTAGTACAAAACCTTGGCAATGTAAAAAGTTCAACATACAAAAGTGGTACTACAGGTTAATGGACGTGCTGCTAAACCTTGGGAAGTAGTAAATTGAGAAAAGACTTATATATTTTGAAACGGTAGTATATACTATTTAACTAAACACTACACACCTCGCCATCTATTAGCATCACTACAAATCATAACAAATGTTTCCGGAGACAGCAAAACATATTTTAATAAATGGTCTAAAAATTAACTTTACAAAAAGTCGTTTGTCCTAAAGGCATTTGGCCTAAAAGGCGTTTGGCCTAAAGTCATTTGGCCTAAAAGGCATTTGGCCTAAAGGCGTTTAGCCTACACTTTAGGCCAAATGCCTTTTAGGCCAAATGACGGGTACCCTATTGGGCCACGCTCGTTGACCAGCAGGATTATACAAGATATAGATCTATTAAACTTAATAACATTACAATTGTGCCACGAGACCAATTATTCCATAAGCTCACAGGTGTATTGGGCCCCGCTCGTTGACCAGGAGGATTATACAAGATATATATCTATTAATCTTAATAACATTACAATTGGGCCACGTATACTGTTATGATGCAAGGTTGTGCATATACGTATAAAACATTTACGTACAAACTATGGTAATCAGGTAAGTAGAAACTAACTACCCTTAAATTTAGGGCTAGGTTAGCAGTAAAAAAATGTCCTTGTAAAGACAAACATGTGGACAGACAGAATAAAAAATTAACTTTTTTATGTTGGGGCTTTTATAAAACGTTAAAATTTATCATCATCTCATGATGGATTTTACTAACGATTACAATACTTTCTTTTGAACATACCCATTTTATCTCCAAACACAATTCTTACGTATGGACCCTTCTTTTAGCTACCACCTTAACTTTATTTAATGAAAAACCTTATTGAACTTAACTTCTACACACAAAACCTCAATCACCCTCAATAGCCTTTAAGAGTTTGAATCACATACCAATCAACTCTATGATACAGTTGGCTAGAAATAGTGAATTTACACGATCACCACTGCACGTGGAGCATTTCTGATTAAACATTAAAGAAGATAAAGAGTTAATAGAGGTTCTTGGTACTGAACATTTATGAAATATTGAATGATATTTGGATACAAATTGTATTGAGAAGGCCATTTTTAGCTTCACAGATAAGCATTGTGCACAAATCTTCTTTCTGTCATAATAGGGGCATACTGTAATTTATTATTAACAATAAACTTTGGTTTCCCATCGTTACTGCGGATAATTTTGAGTAATCGTTCTGAAACGAATGCCCTGCACACGTTTATCGCACATTATAGGTCTCTCTTTTCCCTTTTTGCTACCGCTATGATGCACGCTCTTCATACTTCTTGATTCGTCTGCAGTTTCGGAACAGCTTCGTGTCTGACCACGTAAATGAAGACAATATCATGCGTTGTAATATCTTCTGCATGACGTTTTGGAACACAAATATTCCTTAGCTCTTCACTTTACACCATCGCTTTAACTTGTCTATTTATATTTTACACCACTTAGTGATTATGATTTGTATCACTATCGATAGCATTACTGTCTATGTTGTCCGTGTACACTTTTTGTTTGCACATTTCCCGAGAACTTTACCCTTGCTAGCAGCATGAGCCATTGATTTTTTTTAAATTTTTTAGGACAAGCAATTTTTTGCCCTTTCACTCCACATGAACTAACCCTTTAATTATTCA
>JBCFYV010003801.1:0-32062 GCA_039000515.1 Timema cristinae
AGATTTGATTGGGAGGCGAATGTATGACGAATTTAAATGGAGGTATGTTTTTCAAGTTTATGTTTGTACCATCTCATGGGTTTTTCGCAAACAGACTACAGTTGCCTTATCGTCTACTGAATCTGAATATGTTGTTTTTAAGTTTAGCTGTTAGTGAAGCATGTTGGTTGAGGAATTTTTTTTAAAAAATTAAGAGAGCATAGTGTTTGTGCTAAGTTATTTGAGGATATCAGTGGTGATTAAGCCATGTAAAAAATCCGCAATTTCATAATAAATTGAAACATGTTGATATGAAGGTAAATTTTGTAAGAGATAAAGTAAACAGTAATGTTGTAAGTGTTGAGTACATTAGTACAAATGAACAAGTAGCGGATATTTTCACAAAACCACTGGGTAAAGTTAATTCGATAAGTTTAAGCATATTTTTGGGATTGTATAAGCCATAAGTTTATATTTGGGTAGTATTGTTTTGGTTTGTAAGAATTTTTACAATGAGGAGGGTGTTAGCGTTGCAATGATAAATATTGTTTATTTATATTTATGAGGTTATTGTTGTGTGCATAGCTTGGCAACATTGAACTTTTTTTTGTTCTAGGTGCTTTTTTTTTTTTTTTTCTCAAAAAGGACACTACCATTGCTGTGAGTTATTTGCGCCGATTATAATTGCTGTTTAGTTTTTTACTCCAAATAAATGTCTACGTCTAAACAAGTGTCACCTTTCACTGAAAGCAAGTCCAATTTACTCGCCAACAATTATTTGTAGATTTTTTAATTAAAAAGGGATCTCATATTGTAAATATTTGGAGTCTGTTTTACTGGCTGTTGAAGGAACACACAACTAGAAGTTTTAAATAGCGATGCATATATTATTAAAATATTCTAGTACTCAAAAACCTGGTTTCATTTAATTATTTAGCATACGTATAAAAAATAAATATTTTATATAGATAAGTAAAATAACTATTATAATAAATTGAAATACATCATGTTTCCTTGCAAAAATAATAATCATTTATTGATTTAAAAAAATGAAAAAGTTTGTTTAATGAAGCTTATATTTAAAAGGGAAATATAAACGACATAATTTCACGCGATAGTGTAATATATTATCCACGACATTACGAGGCTAAAAGAATAAGATGACACTAATTTTTTATTGAATATTTATATTTTATTTTCTTCGGCAAGGAATATAAAAAAGAGAGTTGGTCATCAGTATCGGAATCGTCGTCGTCACCAATCCACAGAATATGGATGGAGGAATCCGATTAACAACAAAGTACTTCGAGCGCCATCTTGACCTAACAAACACGAATATAAAACTTATTATACTGGCTATTAACTTAGTGTTTGTCTGATGTGGAAGGGAAGGTGGGGGGCAAGCGGGGGACGAGGCGTGCGCTACGCATAATAATAATAATAATAATGATAATAATAATATTATGGCGTTAACTGTCAAATTAATGATATCAAGTATGCAGAGTAAATATGTGAGGAATAAAATTATGGTGTGAAATGGCCTTAAGTGGGATGTTAAATCTATAGCGTACTAAAATAAAAAAGCTTTTCTTTGTCATTCTTACTTCGTCATAACACCTCATAGAGAAAATATTGAGATCGTCAAATTTCGAACCAGAGATTTTGATAAATGTCAACGTATCTCGACAACCTGAAACCAAACATATTGTTTTTAAGCCCAAAATACAATGAAATGATATTATATTCATTAAAGCTTAACATAATGTTAAGTGATAACGAGCACTACGTTAAATTTTACAATGTTCAATTAGACATAGCGTCCTATTTAAGTTAATGAGAGTGTTACAGAAATTAATCTTATGTAAAAATAAAGCTAATCTTATTATGAACATTTCATACACTGATACTCCTATCTATTTCAATTAGCAAAAAACTTGTATAAAAAGTGAAAATATGTCTGCACTATTAACCTTATCATAGTTGTTTCATTAGAATTTTTTTTTTTTCAAAAAAACTAATTGGAATATGGTAATTTTAATAATACCTTCCAACCGTTTAAGGTTGTTTATAATGAGTTCAGGAAAAAAATACTGTGATTGTCCAAGTAGTTTATCAAAAATAGTGAGAAATGTTTTAATATTTCCGAGTATTTGATTGCAGTAAACATGATACTGCCGGATTTACCCTGCAATAACTTAAAGCTGTGTCTATCTTGCGAACTTGTGTCGAGAATTCAAATATC
Source organism: Timema cristinae (assembly GCA_039000515.1). Classification (NCBI taxonomy): domain Eukaryota; kingdom Metazoa; phylum Arthropoda; class Insecta; order Phasmatodea; family Timematidae; genus Timema; species Timema cristinae. The sequence continues at coordinate 2,222 of JBCFYV010003801.1, forward strand.
GTCTACACTTTTCACAGTGCCTATATTCAAAGAAAATTACATAATACTTTTGACTAACAAGTTTCTCCAAATCCCTCATAGCCCGTAGTTTTATCAAGAGGAAAAGGTGGTATTATGGGCGAGGGGACTCAATTGTATCCACTAGGAATGGTATCCATTCCGATAGTTTTGTTGCAGTTACCCTTACTCAACTTTATTATAAAGTATCAATATAATAAAAAGACGCCAATGTGTGAGACTCCTAAGGAAAATACATGTTTTTGTCATTAAATATCTTGAATAGATGGCAGATATCCCTTAGTATCATCTTATCCTTTTAGCCTCGTAATGTCGTGGATAATATATTACACTATCGCGTGAAATTATATTATTTAAATTCCTTCTAAATATAAGCTTCATTAAACAAACTCTTTCATTTTTTAAATCAATAAATGAATATTATTTGTTGGCAGGAAACATGATGTATTTCAATTTAAAATAATAGTGGTTTCCTATATATATATTGTGGTGTTTTATTTCATCTATATAAAATATTTATTTTCATACGTATGGTAAATAATTAAATGAAACTAGGTTTTTGAGTACTAGAATATTTTAATACTATATGCATCGCTATTTAAAACTTCTAGTTGTGTGTTCCTTCAACAGCCAGTAAAACAGACTCCAAATATTTACAATATAAGATCCCTTCTTCTTTAAAAAATTTAAAATTTTTAAATATCAAATTAGCCCTTTAAACACAAAATTAAAATAATTTGTTCTTCGACTCAAATCTTTTTTTTTTAAAGCTCTTGGCTATGTTAAGCCAGAAAGAAGACGATACGTTATTTAGACCTAATGATGGGTTCTTCAAGGTATTTCAAGTTTTATAATGTATGTATTGTTTGATATAAATAATTTAGAACAACAGTAGCCCAGTTGGCACCTCAGCCCACTCGAGATAGTATTGTGATGCTCATTGACCTACTTTACATATCCGTTTGATTTACCATTCTTCCCCTCCAGACTCCAAACACGAGACGAATTCAGGTTAAATAAATGGTATAGCATTAGGTCATAACATCGATTCCTGTGCATATTTGATTTTTCATCTAATTTAAATTAATTGAACCTGTGTTTTTCTTCAATTACGGACAGAAAACATAATTACAATTATTTTCAGCGTGTGTGTAAATATTCATAAAACAGGTGTTTTCAAATGTATTGAACCAAATCGCATGTTACTAAGTACATTTAAAGTAAGCAAATGTCCCACCATTTAGTTTCCCAACCTCGACATATTTGTGTCCCAACATGTAGTCCCCAACAGTTTAAACAGTTATTTGAACCTACTGAAACTTATCAAGCCCAGAATAAAGAAATAAAATATTTTAGTTAAGCTCATAATAACAATATTATTTTTTTTAAGCAAAAATTCTTAGTACAAGCCAGTCAACGAAATAACCAATGAAGTTATGGTTTATTTCAGTCATTTCCGGGGAAAAACGAACGTACATTATCGGGTCGATTGTAAGAATAATTATATTGGTCGGAGTTTTATAAATCAGTTTTTTTAGATTTATTTTTAACTCAAAAATAATATACGTCATATAATATTATTAAATTACGAATTTAATATCCCCTATCATTAATAATAGCTAGTGGTTAATAAGGTTAGATGAATTAAGGAGTGTATGTCCTCTTGCTTACTTATTAAATACCGAACAAAATGTCTTTTAATAAAACAAAAAATGAAGGTGTAATTTTTAGTCCTGAATTAGGTGTTAATAAGTAGAAAGTGCTTACATGTATGTTTTTACTTTATTTTTTCTTCATAAAATGTATCATCATATATGCAGGCGTTAACATGTAAATATTTAAAGATGTTTTATATATAATTCTGGTAGTTAGTGTAGACAAAAATTAAATTCACTTTGATAATAAGTGGCCCAACTTCAATTCCATACTTTCCAACCCAATAGAAATTAGGGAAGAAAATATATGTATAGAGCCTATTAAGTTAAACTTCGCAACCAAATAGGAGGTTTTGTTTATTTGGGTTTATTTTTTAAATATAATAAACTATTTCATGTAAAACAAACCATTTAATAATTAAAGGGAAATCCTTTTAGATGCGTATAAAGGATTGAATATAGTATTGAAACTTCAGTGGTTTTTGTTAATGGAAAAATAAAAAAAATTAATGGTTAAAATTTTTATTTTTACAAATTTATAAACTAAAAATATGATAAAACTCCTTTGCTAATTTTACTGAACCATGTAGCAATTTTTGCCCCCCAAGTCAACCGAATGGGGAAAAGCCCAAAGTATAAACATAAATTTACCCAATACCACTAATCTTGCGAGCACTTGGCCCCCAACGAACACCCGGGAACTACACGAACCAAAACCCGAACAACTGACAAGACTGGAGCCAAGTTCCCCCCCTTCGCCACTAGAGCCCGGCACCACCGGGTTTTCCCCTGATCAATCCGCCCAAAATTCAAAAAAACGAGAGAAGATGGCAACTGCAGGCCCCTTTTCCAGCATAAATTTTTTAGGGAAAGTTCTTCTGCCGGCCGCCCCCTTCCTTTGTTTCCTTTCCTGTTCGATGATTTTTTGCCATATAAAAGACCATCCGTTTGAGGAAGACGTCACTCTTGGACTTTGGGCCCCGCGAAACCCTGTAGGACTAAGGTCGGCTTAACGGACATAATTTACATTAATTTTAAGAATAAAAAACCAAATTTCGGTTTAAATGTTTAAAATTTTTTGGGAACTAGTCAAAATTTTTTTAGATCTTTTATCAAAATTAATTATAAATTTATTTGCGTAAAATCTTCGATCATTTTATTTTTCTTTAAAAATGAAAAGTATTGTTAAAGTCAGACATTTTCTTTTGTTATGGGGTATTTTGGATTATGCGCGAAAATTTTTTACTTAACCAATTAAAATTTAAATTTTTTTTTTCAGTAGTATTTAGTAAGATGAGTGTAGTAAAAAATGAAAATTTGATGAGTTTTTGTTAGATCAGAAAATTTTCTTTTATTATCCATAATGATGGGAAAGTTTTAAAATTTCAAAAGTAACTTTATTTGTCTCTATTGAAAATTGTGGCATTTGGGTTTGGTAAACATTAAGGTGGGAAAAGTGTTTTTAAATATGGGGGCCGAGATTTCCCAAAATTAGTAGAAATGGAAATATTTTGCCCCCTAGATTATTATATAAAATCAACTTAACTTTATATTTATTTTTTTAAATATTTTCCCCTTTATTGTTATTTTTAGGGATAAATTTTGTTAATTTTTCTATTTTGTGGGCCCAAAAATTAAATAACAAATAAAAAAACTTAATGGGTTAAATGTTAGGAATTTAAAACTTTTGGGCTATTTTATTTAAAAGTACTATAATCCTTTTTTAGGGCATTTGGCGAAAGGCTATTTTGAGTTAAAGTAGTAAAGGTTTTTTAGCGTTAAAGTTAAATGGTATTGGCATTTAAGGTATTTTTGATGGAACTAAAACTTTTAAATAAAATGTGGCATTTTTTGCAAAAACATCAAAATGTGTTATTTAGGAGAGTTATTTATGTATGACGAAATGATCATATTAATTTAATATTATGCATTCAATTTTTTGTATTTACAAATTTTATAGTTTAGGGTACATAATAAATAACGTAATGATTAAAAGGGAAAAAAAGAGTAAAATTTATAAATTTTTTTTTGGAAATTTTTTTTTAAATGTTGATAACTAATATATATATATAACATTTATTAAATGTTTTCCCAAATAATATGCTTATATTATTTAATAAAGTTGGGCATAAAAAAAATTTCTAAAGATTCTAAGACTTGGAATTTTTATTCTATTACATAATTACGCCATATTTTTCCCTTTGTCTAAAAAAGGGGTGCGAGGTAAATTAGCCTTCGCCTTTTTATATATTTTTTATGTTAGGCAACCTGGGGAAGGGGGGACCGTTTTTTCCCCGCTACTCACAAGAGTGAGTTGCGTGCGCTGGGGACATCCCTAAATGCCAGCATTTTATAACTAAACAACTATGGATATTCACTCCTGCGCGGCTCCTTTTAATTTATTCTATTTCATTTTTCTTTAAAACTGTAGATTTTTGTTTATATTTATGTATTAAATTTTCCCCCTTATTTTGGGGGCTTAGGGATTAAAAAAAATTGTTGAAAATAAGGGTTTTTTGTAACCCATAAGTTTGGAATCCAATTGAACTTGGAGAAACATTTTCTCTTCATTTGATTGCGTCGTTTTTGGTTTTCTGGGGAAGATTATCATTAGAGGAATAAAGGGTATCCCTGGAACTCTTTCGTTTTGCAATGATTGTTTAATTGTAACCACCCTCTCAGCTGACGTCCATTGCGGTCACAGATTCTCTTATTCATGCATGTTTCACCCAGCTTAGTTACATTATAGCCCCTTTTGAAATTATATTAAAAAAGTGTTTTAACATTAAAAAACAACAAATTGAATAAATATATCTAGTATATAAACCCAATGGGTTTAAGTAAACGATGTGGTAATTTTTTTTTTGCAAAAAATGAGAACGGGTTTTTTACGGGAAGATTTTTGGGTTAAAAATACTTGTTGTTAAATTTTTAAACTAATATTAATCAAACACTTATATAGTTTTTGGCAGGTATTATTTTCACCTTGAAAATTTTAAAAATTTTTGTTTTAATTTAGAATTTAAATTTTTCTAATTTTGAGAGGAATTATGAATAAAACAATTATTTTGTTTTAAGATTCTCTTCTCGCAATTTATTTTAAAATATAAAATTTTTTTGAAACCAAAATCCTAATTTTAACGAAGAGTCTTACTTGTTACAAAAGTAGTTCCTTTTTTTTTCAAAAATATGCTGTTGAGGGGAAATACTTTCCAATTTTTAAATCCACCATTCATTTAAAAATTTCTCTTTCAGTATTAAATCTCATAACATTGAATTTTGGAATAGTTTCCCGTTAACCTCGATAAGATGATTTTCTTTCACTGCCTTTAAAAAAGTAAAACGTTGTGAACTATGTACTTAAATTTTGGGTGGTTTCCGAAAATTGAAACAAAAATTTTATAGAAATGTCTAGGTCATCTGGATATTGCAATGTAATTTTTATTTTTTTTTCGTCTAAAGGGGATAGGTTTGAATTTAAGAAAAGGGTTTCCTTTTAAAATTTTTAAATTTTCGAAGAGTAGTAAAATCACATTTGAGCCAAAAACTCTTTTATATTAGTTTTTGTACAACTAAAATTATTGGTTACTGGGATTTTTGTAAAGGTCATTTTCTTTTTCTTAACTTATTTGATTGGTTTGGTATAATTTTTAGTAATTTAGAAAGTGAGGGTGATTAATTAAAATTTAGTTCGAGACCGGGGTTCAAAAGTCCCTAAACTTCAATATAATATCTGGATCTGTTTGTAATTATGTTTTTTCCCTGCCCTTTTTAAAACCCCCGAACCGCCCAACCTTTCCAAAAGATTGCCCTTTTGCGGCCCTTTCTACACTGCATCCAAAACTTCATCACTTTTCCCCAGATACTTTTGTTTTAATAAAAACCCCATGAAATACAGTGTTAAAACGTTGTAGTTGATTGGCCCAAAATAAGTCTACCATATAATTTTAAATAAAATGTTATAATATTTTGGTTAGTGTTAAGTTTAGTAAATAAAAAATGGTGGGTAGAACCAAAACATAGACTATCACTTTTTTTATATTAAACACACACCTAAGTGTTGTAATAATGACCAGTTATTAACAAAACTGATTCCAGAAAGTTTCGTTTTTAGTTTAATTGCTCAACTTCACTATAATGTCAATAAATAAATAGGGGACCCATTTTTGAAAGATTCCCCACAGAAATAATTTTTTAAACATGGAAAAATCTTGAAAAAATTTTAAGGGGTATCTTGGGTGAGTATATACCTTATTGTTTTTTATTCTTTTATTTTAAAAGTGAGGTCCCATAATATCCGGGAGAGATAATACTTTTTAATTTTCAGTATCGCCCTTTTTAATTAATTTTTGTTTATATAAATTTTTAAAAATTTTAAACTTCATAAATAACATTCTTTCGTTAAAAAAAAGCAAAAGATTAATATTTTGTTGCCAGGAAACATTATGTATTTCAATTTGTTTTTTATAGTGGTTTCTAGTTTTCATATTAATGTTGGGTTTTATTTTACCCCAAATTAAAAAAAATTTATTTTTCATACGTTTTGTAAATAATTTAAAATTTAAACTCTTTTTTGTGAATACCCCGAATTTTTTTTTTTTTCCCTATTATATGCATTGCTTTTAAAGCTTTAATTTTGTGTGATCCTTCATGGGCCAGTAGAACAGTTCAAAACTTTTTTCAATATAGCCTCCTATCTGCTTTTAAAAATCTAAAATTGTAAATATAAAAGGGCCCCATTTAACACAAAATCAAAATAAATTAGTATTTTTTTCTTTTTAAACTTTTTTTTTTTTTTTTTAAGACCAAAAATTTAAAAAATTTTTGGGAAAATTTTTTTATGATATAAAACTTAGATTGTTCCCCCAATTTCTTTCCCAAGGGTTTTCGTCTGTATTGGTAATTAATTAATTTAGAACTAAATGTTTATTGTTGCAACAACGCTATCCCATTTTGTTTTTAAGGGGAAAAAACCTCTCAACTTTAAATGAGTATTTGTATTAGCACGATATTTCTGAAGTATCATAAATTGAAATGTACACGCTTCACTCATTTGTCCGGGAGGGAAGTCCCGGAAAATTATTTTCTTGTCTTAAAGAGTCCCCCGAAAATTTGGGGAAATAAAAGATCTTTATAATCTTAAAATTATTTTAATAGATTTAAGATTATACATAATAAGGTATTTTTTTAACCTGGATTAAATGAAAAATCTTGTTTATTTGTTTTTTTGAAACAAAAATGGGGGATTTTACGTTTTTTTTTTGTTTACCCTTATCGTAACTTCGCTAGGCCGAGAACTTTTTGCGAGAGTTTGAAACCTGGGAAAATGGGAAAGTTTTTGGAAAAAATAATCTATTCAAGCTTTAAAATTTAAATTAAGGGGGTTTTTTAAAAGTGTTTTTTTTTGGAAATCGGATATAAAGATTTTGATTAAAATTTGTATCCGGAAAACCCTTTTCAAAAAAATTACAAACAATTGAAATGACAAATTTTTCAGTTTTATATTGATTTTTGGGAGGGTTGTTAATTAAAGGGATATAACAATGTTTGATAATTCTACGCATTTAATGATAAATATTATTTATATTGAATAACTGTAAGATTTTTTAAAATAAATCCATTTTAAAAAATAAAATATTTTGTTAACCAAAAAAATTCCACATGGATAGGAAAAATATGTTTTAAACTATATTTGGGAATGGGAAAAAGATTGTTTAGTTGGGTTTGAATGTGATGGTTTTCCCCAACCCGTAAAAGTTTTGAAACAATATATATTATTTTTTATATTATCCATTCCCCCAAAAAGCTTTTAGTAAATGTTTCAAAGTTATGTAAAGAGCGAGAAAAATATGTCCCTTGGCAAAAGTGGGAAATTTTTTTTTTACACCAAAATTTGGACAACAATCTTTTTAATAAATTTATTATTTTCTCCTGTCAGTTTATTACTTCTGAAATTTTCAAAATTATTATTTAATATAGCATTTTCTTTGAAATTTTGAGTTATTATTCGTTTTATTTAGAATTTAAAAAATTTTATTTTTTTGGGGTTTTAAACAGTCTTTTGAACTTTTAAAAAGATTCAGTTTATTTAATAAGATATGTAAAAACACTTCACACCCAAATATTAGAATATAATTATTTTCAATCACAATTATTAAGAAATAAACAGTGGCCATTTATTAATATTTGGAGCAAAAAATAACCATGTTTCCAATTGTTTCATTAATTTATTTTGGCTTGTTTTGCATTTTTTTAATACATTTAAAACACTTTTTGTCCATGTTTAAATTCCCAAAATGTGCGTTGGAATGGAATGTGAAATGAAAAATCATTAAAGAAAATTAACCCCCTGTCACCCAAACCCAGGGTTCAGACCTTAACCCCCCCTGTCCTCTTTAGCGGGCTAGTCAACACGAAAACTTTTGCGCATTTTAAATAAAGCCCCGAGAGCGTGCATGTTTTGTAAAGTTACTTTTTTTTGCCCCTGAGACAATCTTGCCCCGAGAGGGGCGCGAGGCCTATATCATTTTTAGTTACTCCCCCTGAGATAATCTTGCCTTATCGAGGACTAACTCACATCATTTGTGTTTCTGTAGCTGACTTATTAAACTTTTCCATCAAATATTCCTGTCCCCCAACAGGCTTAAACCAATTATAATATAAATTTCCAAAATCAAGTGGCATCTTTCTGAGAAAATTAACGAGTTAATTGTGCTTATCTAAGATGCCGGTAGGCGGCAATTTCTGGCAACAAAGACACACCCCCCCCCATGCTTCAGCCGACGAATGTCAAAAAGATAATTCGCTGGAAATATTGTAAATAAATAAACTACCTCTAGTTTAAGAATATTCGCGTTTCTTAAACATTTATATATTTCTCAGTTCGTTACTCCTCTTTATGATAATCTCGGCGTGATTTAGCCGCTCTTTCCCAGAATACCCTCGCTCTTTATTTGTTTCGATCTATTTCATCTTTAATTGAATTTCCACACTTTACAGCCTATTCAAATATATCGTCTCTCATATGTACACCAAACCTATGCACAAAACACACCAAATGTGAATTAATACATTTTACCTCAAGAGTTTTACTGAGCACACTCTGACTGAATAATGCAGTGGACATATCCCTATTCAATTGGGGATTACGAGATGTGTAATCTAAAGTACACACACAGGGTAGCATTTTGGTCTTCATTTAAGGTTATTAGCCTTTGCACTTTCTGAAGGACGATCATGCTCTATATCAGCCACAATACTTATTAAACATAACCTTAAATTCCAGACAAATACAACACCTCTAACACCCCAGGCCGTAAATTACATCACCGTGGTTTAGAGTGTATAACGCTAAATTTACGAATGATATTTTTCTCCGAGCCATGTCTAGAAACCAACCGGAAAATCCCCACCTTAGCACTCCAATAAAAAAGGATACTACCGCAATGATGCTCATGACCGCGTACGAGACTCACATGGTAGCCCAATACGGTAAAATTAACAATTAGCATAAAAAAAGTAGAGAAAATGAAGTACTCAATTAGGGATCAAGCGTCCATCAGATGAACCTTTCAGCGTGGAGGTAATTAGGGTGGGATTGACTTCACAAACTCACGTAGAAAATATATAATTATGAGTCTCCCTAAATCTAATCTATATAAAATAATAACTACTAGCTCACAGATCTGTTCAGATCTGAGGCGTAAGAACATGTGGATACCACTAGCTAACAAAGGTGAGCTGAGGAGCGAGATTCTCTGTATCCTCTATATTAAGGTCTAACTACTCTCCATTTCTGCTGCCGACATTGACTTATAGTAAGACATTTCTACAATCTGAAAAATAAATTTTATTTTTATCCCTTTTTCCTGATATAACTAATTTTGATTTTGTGAATATCTACTTTTGAGGATCTACCATTTATTAAACTTCTAAGTAATTTAACTAAAGAACAATGCGTGAAACTTCATAAATATTCCATATAAAACAACAACCAACATCCTATCTACTTATTCAGCATAAAATTAGCCCTTTCCCTGATCCCCCATTTCTAACACACCCGCTTCGTTTCACCCAGTGTTGTTATACTCTTAAAAGGCTAAGTAAATATGCTTTCCAAATATAAATGATGCATACATGCGTTTGTAAGCCCTGAATGCATACAAACATTAATCAAGTAATGTTATTTTACTTTATGTGCCAAATTTAAAGCTAATTATTTATACTATTATTTTACAATATAATCAAATATTTATCTACCGATTATATTTATTTATTTTTAACTTGAGCTCTATAAAAATCAAGTTTTTGTAAATAATCATTGATGATATTGATATCTTATGAATATTTGCTTTAATTAGCTTGGACAGTGTTTATTGCGATAATGTAATTCCAGCCAGGTCTCTGGTTGTAATCATCCTAATTCAATATTGGCCAATATTTTTAGCGCTTCGGGAAATGGTCGTTGTGAGTATGTTAGCGTTACCCATAGGCATTGATTAGTCATTAGATTTTCTAACATAATTTTCGACCTGCCTATATTCAACAGCAGTTACCTCTGAGCCCTTCATAAGCATGGGTTTAGGTCTAGCCTTTTGCAGAAGGAATAATTATTATACACATATATTCCTATAGGAATACGAACAAATTTATTATATTTACAAAATAACTATAATGAGATATTATACTCCTTTATATTTATTCACAGATTATTAATCATTCACTATTTATCCCAGTTTATATACAGCATTAGAAATTAGCAAACGATTTTATATGATTTAAATTGAAGAAACTTCATGAAGGCTAAAAATAGAGGTGTTATTTTATAATATAAATTTTTTTTAATTAAATATTTTATAGATATTATCCTGTAATGCAAGATAATAAGTAAAATTCAAAGACAAATTTTGATGTTCAGCACTAGTTAGTAGTTTAATCGTTATCCTTTCTAAATTTAATATGGAAAGTTAATTGTAAAACTTCTTGAGTTAGAGTAGGCACCGTGATTATTAACCACTTTTTAGTAATAAATTACTGTGATTGGTTGGATTGTGATTTACTTTTTAGATGCTTTTAATTTCCGTTAAAGCCTTATATCATGAACTAATTTATTGTGGTGAATGGATACATCAAGCTATATAATATAAGAAAATATGTTGAGTAGTTGAATAATGTAAACATCTGGTATTACCTTCTATTGTCGTTGGTTTCTTGCAGTATCATGTATAGAACTAAAATTTTTGCCGAAAGGCAACTAAATAAATCAAACTACAATAATCTAAATGATCATTATTCAAAAATCATACACATAGCCATTTTAGGTACAATGTTACTTTGAAGTATATAGGGTGTTATTGCTGGTAACTATACATCAGAGGTAAGCTGAATCACACGGCGCTTTAACTCATATAAGTCCCTATAAGTTGCCAATCGGTCAGCAGTCATTACGTGCCCTTAAAAACAAATTCGACAAATTTTCACACTGACTTTTCAATAATACTTGAAATAAAATTTTACGCGTAAGTTTCATAAATTTTTAGCCGTAATAGTGGTTAATTCATTATTACTGTCTTTCTAACCATGATTAAACTACATTATATTTGAATTTACATTCCAGTTCACAGAGACACTCTAATATATGAACAATGACGAATTGTGCCTCGAGAACATCATAGTCTCTACCTATGGCAGCCAAATTACTCTATTACTGCGCAATATCTACGATTATCCCATGTTTCATTCAGCCTCATCGTCCTCAGGGATTGAAGTGCCCACTTATACTGTGATAGGCACTTAGTAGGAACAGTAGTGATTACACTATTAACAACAATACTATTGCGTACCAGCGAATTCATACTGGTGTCATCTGGACACTCTGCGGAGGAATGTTATTAGCTAAGTAATGTAATACCAGGGCTTTTATCAATTTTAATCGTGAGTATTTATTGAACTATCCACGCACATTCACAAACTCATGAATCAATACTAATCCCTTACAGTTCATCAAGTGAAAAATGATTCTCAGCAACCGAAAACGAATCCGTCCCAGTTATGCTCAAACTGTTTGTATGCTCTATATAATGCCAATAAAGTTAAAATAGGACCACTAGCCTACCTTGATTTATTGTGATATTATTGATTTTTTCATCTAATATTAAATTAACTGAAACTGTAGATTCCTTGTGTGTACGGACTAGTGAACGTAATTACTTTATTTGGTTTTCAGTTGTCTGTAGATACATTATATATAACCAGGTTTTCTCTAATTTATTTGCCACCCAAAATACTCATGTAAATAAGGCTACAATGTAAAGTAAGCAATTTTCTCACCATATGTAGTTCGCCAACTCGAGAATTTTATGTGCAGATCATGTTGCTTATACTTGGCTCCCTACGTCTCCACTAGACAGGTAGATTCCTTCAAACCACATGCCGAAACTTATCAGCGAAGTCAGGAGAATAAATAATATATATGCATTTGAGTCAGTCTCAAATTAAGAATAACTATATTTCTTTTTATTCATAAAATCGTAGTACAAGATAGTTAACGAAATATATCAATAAAGTTCTATGCGTTTATTTCAGCTCATTTAACGGGGAAACAAACATGCATATATTTTAAGCGCCGTACAATTGTTAGATAATTACTTATTGTTGCGACGAGTTGAAAACCATACTGCTTAAATTTATTTCTAACTCTTAAATAATACATGTAACTATAATGTTAGTTTATATTAGATTTATCTTATATATTCCAGCCAGTACGATAATAGAAATGGTTTACAAAATATAATATTTGTCAGGTACACCTAAATTTGCTATATAAATTTCAGTTCTAAATTGTAATTATTAAATCTATATTTCATTTTTGTATTGTTCAATGTTTTAAGGTATCAGAATTTGTAAGTGGTCTTTTTATATCTTCTAATTTAATTATAAACCACTTTCAACATTAGTTTATATCATTATTTCGTTGATATATATTAAAGGTCGGTCACGCAGAATTGACGTTAAGATCGTTTAGTTTTTCGTTTACCGATGATGGGTCGTTCTCGAGCTCGAAATCCGAGGCCACTGTATCTCTGATAGTGTTTTTCGCCAAACTATCGCATTTTTATAATAACTTTTCATTTTATACACTGTTGTTGTACGAATTAAATACGATGACAATCTCACAAAGATTAAAGCCATCACACAATATTAACATTACAACCAATAAATCTTCATCATTAATGTATATTTCCAAAAGGGTTAGAAATCATTCAACATTACGCTAAAATCTTCATTGCATGACTAATGAGGGTCCAGATACACGCAGAAGGGCAGCCTTATGGACCTATGTCTACCAATTAGTTGGCCTTTATTACTGTTACATATTTTTCTATACTATTTTAAAATAATTATATGAATAAAATTAATTCATTAATTTGGATGACTGTCCGATGACTGTATATGACTTAATATTTTCGAATACATAATTATTTCTTGACATTGTTAATACGAAACTTGAATAGTGACGGCACTACGAAATTTACACATCATAAATCTGTAAATTCAAAGTGGGTATTGAACTGCGCTACTTAAACCACTACTAGTGGGGGTTATCAAGCATGTTACAGCATCAGTAAGGTATTATTCTATTGACGACTTAACGAGATTAAATTAAACCTTATAGTTTGTTATTTGTCATAACTAAAATTTTCGTAGTCATTTTAGAATGCTGGCTCTGAAGCTGTATGTTTCTACCACAATGTCATATTGAGACCTTTTGAACAACGGATTAGTATAAAGTTTCACGACCTTACTAATCGGAATTACCGTGATTCCCTTGAAGCTGTTTTAAATCGACTTGTTTGGCGAATTTGGATTTTGAATCTACTTGCCTATTTTAATTCTTATTGTGTCTCATCAACATCTGCATAGAAAGTATTACCTTTATCAGGACCTATGTATACAAACCTTTACATTCACATCGCTCAAATTGTGAAGATATTTACATTTTTGGAATTTCAGAGTTGAGTTTGATTAGTATCGCGTTATATATTCAGCGAAAACCTACACCATACAAACCGGCCATTTCTGATACAGCAACAAAATTTCAAATGATTTTTCTTTTCTAAATCAATCCTTGATTATCACAATAGAGAAACTACCTCAACATTGGCAAACTAAAACGTAACCTCATCTTCCAACAAATTCTAGCCTATAATAGGATACCAACATATCAAGAAGATTAATACCGCCTAGATTCATATTCCATTATTTTAATCAATTCCACACTCTTTTCGATAAAATAACATTACATATATTCATCTATATTTAAACCACATCAGTAAAATTGCCGCATATATTCCTCTTATATCTAGCCCAACAATATACTCATTTTACACACAATTAAATTATTTATGTTATTTATTATTTATTTTATTCTATCTTGGTAGCTTGTACACTTTTTGATTATATAACCACAAAATGTTAATACGTTATATAAATAAAACATAATTTCACAAATCTTCCACATTAATAGTTATTTTAAACAAATCAACTGTCATGACACTATAAGTTTTGTTAATATTCTCATTATTAATTTTATTTAATATTTCTGAAATACTATCTTCTATATTTCGCTTTCTGTACTATTCTAATGCATTTAGCTTTGTTGCGTCTCCCTTGTTTGGATGGCAAGAAGCCCTTATGTAAATAACTAATGAAATCCGATCCTACTATAACTCTTAACATGTTATGCAACTCATATGTATTTTCTTGTTGGTATTTGTTTTACCATGCCAATCAATCGTTAGAGCTATAAGAGAGCAAGGACTCTAAGAAAAAGAAAATTGACGCGCTGTCTGATTTTCTTTATGAACTTAACAAAAAGATGATAACATAGCCACTTTAACAACACTGTCGTCATATAAAGACTAAGTAAATAAGGTGAAGGGAATCCAAAAGAATAATGAAAGTCAGATTTAATTTTATTTAATATTATTATATAGCTACATTATCCGTTGTTATTTACCTATTTTCTCCAATCCAAAATCTTAATTTTGTTACAAATCTTTAAACTATATGTTTATAATGTTATTCAGGATTTTCGCTGATACTATTGAAAACTTAAAGTCAATATTGTTCAAAGGACTTGCACGGCTGCACTTACAGAATGATCTTTTAATTGCTTTTCTATAAAACCATAAACACAAAGATAACATTTTTTTTTATTCAGATAAATTGAAGATATATTGATAAACGTTTATTGCTCATTTTTTTGAGTAAGGGATTCATTCTCCTAGTACTTACCATTGTCTTTGTAATTTCTTTTTACAATAAATGATTACAAAATTCTTACATTGTGAAGTCCTCTTATTATATAAATTACAATTCTAGATAATTCTTTTTTAGCTGATTTTTATTTTAATCAAATCACCAATAGGAAGATTGAAGTTTGAGGAAATTATATATTTTAAATGGCTAAATATGCAGCTACATTTACTTTCATAATACCTCCCTCCATTCTTTTAGCAAATAATTTTTTTATATTAAGTTTTTTATGCAAGTAAAAACACAAAAGAGCCAATGTGAGAAAAAGAAAATCTTCCTTTCGTTAAAGATCTAATTTTATCAGTGATACATATTAAATGATACCTAAATTACTCAACATTACACAGCTGTAGTACTATGTAAACTATCACTACCTATTAAAAAATGACATCATACTCATAACGGTTAATGTAGAAATCGGTGTCTATATCACTAACATATATGACTATACTTTTATAACGGTTGTAGACTGTTAGCTATTAATATCACTTTACTTAATTAATCTTTCTCTCAAAGGCTCCTAGAATTGTCATAATCGAGATTATATCATTACTAAAGACTTTCTCTCCCTAAGCGGATGTTGTTCTTGTCCTTTTATACCAATACCTCCTAAATCATCATATTTACTCTACCGGGCTATAGATATTATTGGCTTAATATCAATCTATTATAGGCCAACTATTCCTTTAACGGCACATGCATAGAATTTTCTCTAATGTCCATTAACTTAGAATGCCCTAATTTCATTTAAAGAATTTATTGTCAATATCACTATCCTACATCCTACTTTATCAAAGTGGTCTCATTGATAGTTTGTTTAATATCATCTATCCTTTACTAATGCCCTTTTCTTTCTAACGCAGTGACTTGTCATTATCACATACACTAAATAGACATACTTCATCTGAACGCCCTGTCAGTACTATTGTCAATGTCACTATACCATAGTTATCCTATTCCTTTTAACGACATATCGACCTTTGTGAAACCTATTCACTATCCTAATGGACACTATTCCTACAACACGGCTGTAGAATTTCGGTCCTCACATCCTTCCCTCTAAAACTTCAAGATCGTTGTCAAATATATACTTATCCTAGTAGTCTCTTTATCTTAAATGGAATGTATATAGTCTAGTAAATATCCAATCCAATGACATCATTTCCTTTAAAACCCTTTATAGTTTGCTAGCTAGCGTACATTCTATGCTAACACATCTGCTCTTAGAGCGTCTATATTTTCACCTAAAAATAAACAATTTTGTCTGACAATGTAACCTTATGTTATTCGAAAAGCATTCCTAGCAATGAACAGTGGTTATTCCTAGGCCACCTCAACATTTGTTAGTAGTGAGAGCAGCCCCCCCCCCCCCCCCCCCACCCCCCCCCCCCCCGCCATGGAATTCGATTTATGTCGATTTGTTCTAAGTGGTTACTATACTGACCACCTGTCGCTCTGTGAAGTATTATCAATCCTGAGAACAAGCGAAGATGATATGCCTCGGTTTTGATCTGATTGCCCTCATCAGTATGTGCGGCTCTAGTTTTTCTATTTTTACAATAATAAACATCTGGCTAGAGGCTTATTAGTTTATTTGATTATTTGCACGACATAACTGAATACAGTATAGAGTCCTAGAGCAGACTGGAAAATTGTAATATGATATCTAGCGTAGTGTATCTGGCGTATTGCATCTTATATCTTCATTTTGTAATACACTAATTTTCTAACTGAGTGGTTTCCTTTTTTGTACATGCACTTTGCTTTCAACGTTCTATATGACTAGATTATCTAACTTTTTTCCTAGCTTTTCTATACATAGTTTATTTTCTATTTCAATTAACGATAGTTTATTGCTATTTGGCGCCGAAAGATGTTAATTAAGCAGCATAAATGTAGCCCGCATAAATCATGAAATATGATTGAGCTTGAATATTATGGAGGTTAGCTGAATGCAGATAGTCTGGATGGCCCTTAATGGACTAGCCATTGTACTTTTGCGAATCATTGATTCCTTAATATGTTATTTATTTATAACGAGTTTTTTCGTAATGTATAGAGAATTATATCACACAATATACGCGTTAATATGTCTCCTTTTAGAACAAAATGCCAGTAAGGGGAGACACAAATGACTTGAGAAGCGAATAGTCCACTAGAAGTTGTTGTAGCATTCTTGATGTTTTTTTACCTATATCAGAGGACTCTCAACGCTGGAGGAGTAGGAATTCTGTGATATTGGTAGAGTGATTCTGATATGAGTAGAAGATTATAGCATTCCATACAGAAAAGTGTTTCATGCCACATACAGATGTTTCATTCCATAAGCAAGAAGCCCAAGTGTCAAAGTGACAGAAGGAACGCCAGGCGGTTCTGCGCTCCCACTGAACTTGCTTATTCATCCTTGAAGATGATGTTGAAAACTCACTGATATTACAAGCCAGGATCTTTATGTGGAAACATGCATTTGTGAATAGTTGATAGTACGTGTATAGTGCGAACTTGAAATCCAACTAATGCCCCACGGTGGTTGAATCAAATAAATGTTAAATTTAAAGCAAAAAACCCCTGGAAACCTAAATTTCTATAACCAACAAATGCGTTTTACACAACCATTTGGGACCTAATGTACCGATAAATTATTAACCATACCTCACTCATTCCAGTATTTTATCTCCTGCATTTTTCTTTACCAAGTAACTTTCTGCAGTATATCGTTTAAGATCAGTACTTCAATTTATATGCTTACACAGTAAGGGTACGTCAGACCTTAAAAATTATAAAAATGCCTCTGAATGGAACTTAAAGCTACTCTATTCTTGGCTGACTTATCTCTCGTTCTATCATGCGGGATTTACACTCTTCCTATCCACCAGTATAATAAGCTTTATCTTGGTCAATCATGAACCCAAAACTTGTCATAGCCTACCGAGATTAGCACGTGTATCATTGTCCCTTCGAAGAGGCTTTGTTAACATCATTCGTCTCTTTCTTCATACTGATGACAATTCTATCATGCCCAAGGAGCAGGATTGAACATTCCATTTGATAAAGTTACAAATCTGAACGCCATTGTTGACAGAAAATGATTGACTGTTAACACTTCAATAATTCTTTCAATCCAGTGTTGACACTTATCGGTTGATGACGAATGGCATGGTGGGTTTTCAAGCGTAGAGATCTTCACTAACGCAGTACCTACCATTGAAACCATAAGCGTGGAATTTCAAAATCTGGACAATTGTTTTTTTTTTTTTTTACGATTGATTCAATTTCCCCTTATCGGTTTCATGTTGAACTTTGAATATACCTATAGAAGGCTAAGACAAGAAAAGTTCTGCATTCAGAGAGGAACATTAAGCGCGGTAAATGAACAGATCTTGAACTCGCCAAGATCATTTCAGATTATGGGCTATTGTTTGGTTTTTTGATCGTTTTATTTAGCAAGCATTCCGCTTTATAAAGAAGCTATTAGATCATGAGGACTATTTGCGTTGTGGAAATATTGCAAAACTAGAAATATTTTCTAACAACCATTCTAACAAAGCAGATTTAGGAACTTCAGATGAGGCCAGTCAGATTATGACCTTCTTCTTGTACGATTTATTTCTATACGAAATTGGCGAATGGCTAGAGCGAGCAAAATCAGTGGTTATCACTTTTAGCAAACACTGCATGTTCTGATGATCGATACTAGACAATGATACAGAGATAAAACAAGAAGAGTGAAAGAAAAGAGAAAAACGGGTTATATGTCACTCGCTTGTGCTTGTGTGTATTACAAACAATAATATATGGGGAGGGTGGACTATGATTTGACCAAATAGCTGAGAATACTCCAATATTTCATAGGAAATCTAAGAAAGAGCATGGTATATGGGGTATATGAGATTTCTACCTTATTATTTGATGCTCCTGATTATTGTCACAATTCGTATATAATTAACATCGAGAGAAACCACTAAACTAAAAAATATCAAAGAAAAGCCCTAAATATCTCCATACTCACATTCCACAGCACATTAGCCAAAGAATTGAATTTAATTTGGAAAGTTATCCAAGAGTAGAAAAAAGAAGAAAGACTCGAGGTTTACCCGGATGGAAGGATGCAAGTGGGTAAACAATCTAACTTCACAAAAACATACTGTGTGACCCCCAGCATACTTTGAAACTTGTATGACGTTGGATTGCATATGCCTCGTGTAGAAAGGGTACTATGCGTCGATGTGCTTACTGCAACAGCACGAAAAGTTTTAGTAAAACATAAAAGAAGCTCTGACAACTATGCAAAAAGCCCTACAATTTGCAATATAAGCACCTCCTGCCCATTGGCTGACTGTTTTGCCCCTCTTTCCATTCCCAAAACTGATGACAGTGTACATTTGTGCTGAGAGCCAATGACAATGCTAGATTTCTATTTGAACAATTTAGAAAAATTCTAATTTACAGAGATAGAATATAATATTAATTTTTCCTTGTTGAACTTTCTAATTTGCTCAATTTTTTCGTAGTTCAGACATTGTTTTAACTACTTATATTTTTGATATTCTTTCAATACATATTGTGTTAGTGTATGTTAATTAATGTATCCCATTTTATAAATTTGTTAGCCTAAAGTTAAATTTTTCCAATATGTAATCATAATTAAATAAAAGTAATAAGTGGGATATTTAAGTGACACTTATCCATGAAGGGCGTACCTCACAATGTTCTTGATACAAAGGATAGGTGAGGTTCTCATCAATGGTAATCACCCAAAAACGTCCTATATTTCAATAATAAAATATGTTTTATGGTCTAACATATTGATACCAACAGTCAATATACATAATACAATCAAGTACTATATATAGAATAATAAAATGAAAATCATATAACTAAAAAAATGTTTTAGCCCCTCAACTAATAGGGCCTCAATCTGGACTTGTCGGACAGTTTCAATAACACTACAATAATTGACCTTCTTCTATGGATGATCTGTAGCTTGTTACTCAATTACATACCCTACTAGCCCTCTTCCTTAAACGGCTATGGGTTATCACCTTTTGTCAATAATACAATTCATAGAGCTCTCTTCATCATTGAACACTCGATCATGATCATTAATACTTATTGCACATATTGCATTTTATTAACAATGGATTAGAACTTTAAGCTAGTTCAACAAAATACGTTCTGTATTCGGTATAAATTATCACATGTGTAATCTAACAATTATTTGCAGTGAGCTGATCTAAAATTTTTTCGCCACCGCCTAGTAATGATTATATCAAATGTGCCTCCTCCAATTTTTTTGCGACAAATGCATTTAGGAAGTTTTTACTGGGCAGAGGGGAGATCTTAAAGCATTCAAAAATATCTCTACGAAAGGTATAATCATGGCATATAGTACCACATAGTCTACAATTTTTAATTGCTGTACCTACATTTAGCGCGACCGCTCGGAAATATATCTTAGTGAACCCAGCCTAGGATTCAAAAACCTACCACCTCAATTAATTTCACAGCCACGAAATTGGACTGGTTTTCCAGTTGTATCATAGAACCTCCTCTATAGTTCTTTAAGCCCAATTCTGTCTTCTGAATTTCAGTTTTGTTTTATCATAAACCGAATATTTATTACCTTATAAAATGAAGACCTACAGCCGCCTCAGGATGAGTGAGGATAACATTTGGCTATAGAACCGAAAGGAGAAATTGGTGGCGGAAATAAGGTGAGCTAGGATAGAATTAGAACATTGATCTATGGTCAGGTGTCATAATGAGGTAGACTGAAACACAAATTAGCTCAATATAGAGGTTCTAAAGGATGGCGCTATAATGAGAGTGGTATACTGTATAGAATTAATACTAAATAGGCGATTAAGTTTTATTAGTAAGGTTGTAGAGCATAAGAAATTAGCTTGAGATTGGTGATAGATGGCACGCCTTACTTTTGTGAATGCTGAGTAACGAACTTTCAAGTTCCAAATTACCACATAGTAAATTAATGTAAAAAAAGTGTTTGTAATCTTATAAATGTGTTTGGGTTGGTTTTTAAAATATTGTTAATATATTGTTGTTGCTCTGTTGATGTACTATATATTATGCTGATTTTTTATGAGGAAGCAAAAGTATCTAGGTAGTTACTAAATATTACTAAAACAATTTTAATTATATCTATATACGTAACCTTGTTACAACATGTCACAGAGAATGTTGATATTCAACTCACCTAGCCAAGCCCCCAGTTGACTCGGCTTCGACTCGTCTATCAAAAATCCCGACGAGCGCACTTCTCCGCCTACTAGCTGAAGCTAATTCAACATTCAATTAAGCTCGGCGCTCGGTTAAGGCCCTCTCCGCTGCCGTGTTGCGTGTGACCCTCCCCTCCCCTTCAAACAGTGACTGTTGCTGAGCGTGAGTCAAGTGCGTCGCTACGGCCTGGCCGGTGCTTCTCAAACTTCCTTTATGGACACATATTTTGCTTCACGTGTCCGTCATTGACTCCTGTGCGCCTCTCGAGAGTGTTCTAGAACACCCTCTCTACCCTCCATCTACTCACACACTGAAGTGACACTCATGATTTCGTATAGAGTATTTATGCGCTATTAGGCATATCAGGAGTATTGTTTCTACGCCATTGATTACACTTCTGAGGCACTCACAACGCGTAAATAAGCCCCTATTATTGAGATTAGCGATCGAACACTCTTTCTCAAAATTCCACTTTGCTTAATGTAATAATGTTTATCTTTCAAAATTTAAATGTCTCGAAGCATTCAGTATTCTATATTTATGAATAGATGAATTTTAGTTAATGAATACAGGTATATTGCTCTCTTTTAACCCATAAGGCAATGCTTAACTTGGCGCTGATTAGAACAATTCTGGACCTCCCCCATATATTTTTGCCTACGTTTTATTTCGCATCAAGGCATGTGTTTATAGTGTACTGTTATAACTTTACCTGAGAAAGTTCTATGCTTAACTTTATTTCTTGCCATCCAGAGACATCCTATTTTATGCATTATTTGTTAAGCGGTGAGTGAGATTAGGGAGACGCTCTCCGCTGCAGCGCTAGCTTGGTAAACGCGCTTGTCGTTCTTTTACCTACAGATCGCTCGTGTAACGGGAAGATAGAGTCCCTTGGTTTGAATAGTAGGTCGGCTGTCACAGAGCTGTTTATCCCTATCTATCAATCAGGTTAGTACTATCATATCTTAACTACTAATATTACGCATGATGCATCCTTTACACCTCAAGTGTAAATACGCCATATCTATCGTCTTTATGGGTAGCAAAACTGCGGCTAGTGTATATCGATATATAACAAAAATCTTACCCTACTAGTATTAGAATTCAAAAATATAGAAAGGTAGTATTAATAAATTTAATCAAATTTCAATTTTTGAAGTTCAGATAATCATGTAACAAGGTTTTACTCGATTTTAATGTAACGAAGTTACAGTATAACAGATATTTCATACATGGATTTTTCAGGCACACGTAACCTAATAACCCCTTGATATGAACTTCAACAAAAGAAAGTGCGTGACCTCTGATCTCCGCACCTGCACTATCTTCTACACAACTCGGATTATGACTGAATGTGAGCTCTGTCAAATCCGACTACTCTGATCACCTGCTCACGGGCTGTGATCCACGCCCGCGCCAGAACGAAGACCGGAGGTTCACACCTTGGCCACATCAGACGGCAGTTACGGCGCTTTATGATAGTCTCGAAATATCTACTCGCTCGCTTAACGAGGACCTTCCGTTTTCATTGTCGTGTCTTGCTTCTTTCTAGTACCCTCTTCCCTTCATTTAAATCCCCCCCCCCCCCCCCCCCATATTACACCCCACCTCCTTCTCTCCTCACTGGAAACTAATTTATGAGTATATAATTTGGGTCAGTGCCGTTGGTTTTCAATAGGTCCACTCATTAACCACCGATCTGACCTAGGTGAGGACCGGCAACATATCGGACAGGTTGATTCTATTTATTTTATTATTCAAAATTACTCTCATTCGGCGCTAAATGCGGGGGAGATACATACTCCAAAATTATAATCTAGGTAATTAATTTTTATAAACTTTAAACTTCGAAATGTTTGCACACCACTTCGTCAAGCCAAATGCCGATCGCCTTTCTCCTCTAATGCTGAGAATATTAATTTGCAATTAGTCTGTCGGCACTTTCTCTTTCAATTGTATTATCTTATTTAATGGATGTATATTTCAAATGGCCTACGAGTGTCGAGAAAGCTTCGCTATCACGCGGCTTACCACCGTTCCGGTCATCTTAAATTAATTTATTGAGACCTATATATAATTTAGCTATTTGACCACGTTATCCATCCCTTGTTAATCTGCATCAAACGATATGCCCACAAGCATGGCTCTTCGTAGAATTAGTTTGCGGACTGGTCTTAAGAATAGTCATCTGTAAATTTACCAATCGACATTATGTCGATTTCTTGCTGATTTGAAATGGCACTGTATTCTGTATCTTTCTTATTATAGTTACCCTAAGTATTGAAAATGATTGTCAAGGCGTTTACGATTGACTAGTAACTGTTTTTTTTTTGTTTTCTTTTATTCCCTTATATCTCAAGCACTTAATGGAACATATAACTTTTTGACTCCTCCTGCTGTAAGGCTTATCTTTTAAATTTATGAATAATTTAACATGTTTTAAGTGATTTTTTTTTTTTAATCATGATTTATTGTCGCTTTATGCTTTGATGGTTTTTGTTTTTGTGAGTGATTTTCTACGTATTTAATTATGATTGTTGACTAAATGTAGAAATATCATGATCTTATAGGAGTAATATAATGGAGTTCATCAGTGGTTATTCTCATTAAAATGCGCAGGATATTCAAATCTTTGAACCATATAGAATTCCAATGCATTCTCTAATTTCTTATTTAGTGTATCGCTACTAGACAACTTAACATAATTATCTGTATGATTCCCTTATTATTTTCAGGTTTTATGGCAATGTCTTTGTATTTCCAGTTTACATAATGAGTGTTTTTTTTATATTAACTGATCTGCCAGGATAGCGATTACGCCCGAATTGTTCATCTATATTTTGATCTATTTATGCTATTTACACATTTTCTTATTAATTCTAAATAAAATTAATACAAATTTTGTTATTCGCTTAGATAAACCTCTTAATTGATTTCCCACTTCCACGCCTTCGCTTTAATATATATCTTCAAACGAGGTTTACATAAAAAATAAAAATCTCGTATTTCAAGAACACACTTTATGTCATTTTATTATACAACTATTCTTATGTATAATTTCTAATTTATTTGGGTTTAGATCTTTCCCGCAATTTGTTTATTTAATAACCTAGGTAGTCAATCTTGAAATATTATATGGTCTCTTGGTGACAGATATTCATAATGTTTTTTGAAAAAACATTCGGTGAGCATTTAAATAAGGAAGCAATTTTTATAATGATGTTCTATAGATTTCAATATAGCTGTTATTTAGGATAAAATGGAAATTTTTCTAAACATAAAATATTTCTAATAATTATAAATAAGTAATATAGTTTAGTAAAATCTAAACTGAGTTTAAATTGTCCCACCCAACCCCCCCATGTACAAAAGATAAAATATTATCGTAACACTATTAAAATGTGAGCTCAATTCACATGACATATAATGATGGGATTATACATCATTAAAAATATAATTTTACCATAAATTAGAAAAATAATACAGTATTATATTGGTATAAAGCTAAAGTAATATACTGATTAATTTTATAAGAGTTATAATAAACTATAAAATTGACATTTCTTTGTATATATGACTTGGCAAAAATTGTTAGAAAAAGTAAATTTATAATTTTGTTTGCAAATCTATATTCTTTATCTTAATCCCGTGCTTCCTTGCGATAATGGCCTCCATAAAGATGTCACTTAAATTACATTTGATAGTATATGTTTCGGCACACTACTCAGGATACCATCATCAGACTTCTATCAAAAAAATAAAATAAAGACAAATTCATTAGTTAGCGTTATAGGATTAAAATTAATGAGCCGCCGAACCCATGGTCCAATTATGCAAATGGGAAAAAACAGACCGTGCAATCTAACTACAGTTCTAATTAACTAATTATGAGAATTAATATAGGAAAGAAGAATGAAATCTAATCATATCTTACCATATAGACTAGCCTGTCTAGAATGAGCTAGCTTCTTAGTTAATACCAGAAACAAATCTGAATAAAAATATGACCTTATAATTGTAAAGAGGAAGACAACCTCTGTGTATTAGAGAACGTTCTAGAAAACCACACAAATAATGCAAAAAGATTAATTTTCTAAGGGTAGTCGCAAAACCTGATAGACTAAAAAGATACATATAAATTGTACGAACAGATAAAATAAAGGTATGCGAAAAAGAAATTGCAAATGACAAAAACGGGAAATGGAATGGGTACAACATACTCTACTTGACACTGGTCTCCGAACAGGTCATAATTCTACTGATGCCGAAGGGCCCAGGACTCAGGACTTGGTTATTTTAGTGGCCCGTATGTTGTCGGGAGTTTCTCTACCATAGCAGGTGAATTTGATTAAGCGATTTGATTTTCGAATTGTGTTTGTTCCATAATGAGAAACATTTTTATTCATGTTTATCAACAGCCGGTTTGATATGAAGATGATTTCAGCGAGTGTTCATGGCATAGGTGCACACTTTTGGAGAAGAACTTCTCCTAATGTCAGTTTCATGCACCTTAGCTCTAATAGCGGCGTTAGCTGGGATTGATGACCTGAGTTTTTAAGATGTCATGAAATTTGGATTTGTTCCTTGTCATATATTGAAATCGATTGCATTATGTCATGAAAATTAGTTGAAATTGATTATCCCAAGCTCTGGATCCCTAAATATATTTACACTATTGCATCTGGCAAAGTAAAAGTTGCCGTATAACACCACCATTTCTCGAAATTGGCTAGTTGTGTTAAGCATTGGGAATTGTGAAGTGTATTTTTGATAATTATATGGTACTGAAGGCTTATGTTAAGCTTTTTTTTTTACAGCAATAGTGGAAATTCTGTGACGATTTCATTTTCCTTAATAGTATGAGTTGAATTCGAATTATAATCCTTATTATGGTTATAAGTTGATGGCTTGTTAGTGTTGGATTTCGGGGAGTAAGGCAGTAGTTGTGCCTGTCCTGTTACTGATTTCTTTAACTTTGAGGATTATGTAGATAAAGAAATACTGAAAATCAACAAAGACAATACGTAATAACACGGAGAATAACCATTGTATATTAGATGACGCCATATGTTTGTTTTAATAATATTGCACGTTTCCAGGTCTTGTAATTTTCTCTATATGTTTAAAGAACTATGCCGACAAGTAGTTGCTGTATATGAGGCCATATACGAAAGCTAGCCCCTTTTCGTGAAGAAGAGGGGTCGACGTTTGAGTCATTAGGGATATACATCCTATCATCACGTATGTGTGTGGTTACCTGCAAGATTTTGTATTCGTAAATAGGTTATTGTTCTTGTTTTTTTATAAATATGAGCTAGTCAAGATAGTTTTTATATGTCGTTTGTTGATTTCACTGTTCAATGGTGAATTTGGATGCCATTGGTCTTTATTGATATTTTATTGAAATTGATTTATTCGTTTATGCGAGGAACTTGGCGGAAGCTAAGGTCCAGCTTCGATAAATCAGTAAGATTAATCCACATATCGACAATATCGAATTTTACGTCAATATGTTGCTTTAAGCTCTTGTCTGCTTCCAAGAATTATGTTGTTCATATCGTTTTAAGAATATTTCAAGACATTAACACTGAAATGGATTAGAACCATGACGAAGCCAATCTTTATTCTGAGTAACATAGTATTTTGGTGTTGAATTGAAACGAAAATAATTTTGCTTTAAGATACAGTTTATGAAGGGACAGATATAATTTGTACCTGTGTTGTATTTTGAAGAAGCACTTGTTTTAGTAATATTAAAATATAAGTGGCAAATCATTCGTCCATGGCTTTTCCTGACAGAGTATCCCTACGCCACGGCGTATTTGTCATATAGTGTCTAGAGATAGTTTCTTATGATAAAAATTTGGAATGTTTGCTTTAAGGAAATGTTTTTTGAGATGGCTTGTCTTATTAAATCGTAGAACAGTTTTGACGCTTCTCTGAAAGAATATTATCGGCTCAGTCATGTAAGTTATCTTGTAAAATTTTTGCAAAGAAATTTTAGTGAATATCTGTAGGCTCTGCGGTAATGCATTCTTAGGTAATTTGACTAGAGGTCTGGTGTTATGGAACTGTCTTGCGCTTTTATGAATTTTGAGGTTTGATGAGCAGTGAAACTGGCTGTGACTTTAGCGTTCATGTTTAAGGAATTTGAAGCTAGTCTTTGGAGCTGCATGCGACTATCAAGCGGGTGCTCTTTTTGGACTGAGAAAGTTTTTATAGCTTTGTGAAATTTGATAAGCCATTAGGCAGTCGATTTATCATGTTCAATGATGTTGTTTGTTACTTCATTGATGAAGTCCATGCTTTGTATTGGCATATGGTAATCATTCAATAGAATCACTGAGAACAATATTTAATTTCTTTCATCACGCATTTGACTGTTGCACAATTTTTCGATATTGTTATTTGAATTTCTTTGTTAAGGATTGTGTGTATTGAGGTTCTTATGTTCTTTTAAATTAGGTTTGGCTGATTAATTCTGACAATCTGTGGATGATCTTGGTGAATATTACTGGTTAGCTCATAATTGGTCGTCTGTTTCCGGTATTATTTTTTGTGCAATGTGAATCAATATGTTTAATGTCTTCTTCAACTATTCATAATTTGTCGTAATGAATGGACTCCTTGTCAGGTGAAGAGAACAATTGTTTTGAAAGTTTGAACTTGTATACACTGTTAAGAAAGGATGGAATTCTTCTTCCCGGGAGAGCTGGAATTTAGATAAAATTAAGATTCTAGTGGTAAAACTTTATGGGCTGTGATGTTTTGTTTGGTTGATGCGTGGGTTTTGGTTGTAGTTTTAAGTTCATTAATTATTTTTTGAGTGTGGTTTTTGGTTGGATTAAATAATTTGTTGATTTTGTATTGGATGTGATAGCTGTATTTTCATGCCAATGGTCGGGGTGGATAAGATTGCTGAGTTCAATATGTAATTGGTCAGCTTGAAGGGTTTAAAGAAATTGTTGTTTTCTGTTAAATATGCTATTAATCCCCCAAAAACCCCCACTCAAAAAAAAAATTAATGAATTTTAGAACGCTCATCCGCCCGGGGGCCCACTCCACCTGTCACATCTTTCCCCCAAATTTAATTTTGTTTCTTTTTCCCTCTTATTTTTGTTTCCGCTTTCGCTCCTTTTTTCCAAAACCCTTTTTGAAAACATGTTTTTTTTTAAACGGTCCTGGCGACCCATTATGGCTATGGGGGGGTTTTATATGCTTTTTTTTCCCACCCCAACCTATAGATAGCAGTATCAGCCCGCCGGGTTTTGCCATTGTCATTCTTTGGGGAGTTTTGTCTTTTTACGTCCTATGTCGTGTCCGTTTCCCAAGCCCCTTGGGGCTGGGGTTAAATGTCTGTCCTTTATTTTTTTCTCAATTGTTTTTTTTTATTATTAATTTTAAATATATAAAAATAATTTTTTTTTTTTTTGTCACAAAAAATGTTTAAAAAAAACTCTAACAAACAAACAAAAGATTCACCTCTTAAATTTAAAAGATAGGGTTAGTTTTTAATTTAATATAAAGGGTTAATAATATTAGAGGAAATCATCCTGATAAAAGTGGGGGGGAAATATAACTTGAAGTATTATAAAATTTAAAGGGAAAAGGGGAAACTGATTCGGTAGCAATTTACCCTCGTAAAAAAGAAGGAGACGAGAGTTGCCCCGGCTACCCTAGATGAACCCGGTCACAGATGAATTTATTAAACAACCCAAAAAAAACAAATATGAGAAAAAATTTTTTTTGATGAAAAAAATTTAAAATGTCAAACAATTTTTAATTTTTTTCTTTAATCCCATACTCTTTCCTTTATTTATCCCTACGGCTATTTTTGCTGGTCAGGTAGTCAAAATTTTTTCAAAAACCCCGAAACTGTTTACGGTTCATCGATTCAAGGGGAAAACTCTTTTTAATAATAATTTAAAGATCGGGAGGCTTGCGGAGCACTGAAGCCCCATCCTGGAGAAGCCGGGCCCCGGCTTGGGGTTTAGGAGAAAATTGTCCTCAACGCCTCAAACTACCTCTCGGGGCATCCGAACTTGAAAAAGGGGTAAAAAATAATAGAGTTTTTGGGCCCCGGGAGGAAGAGCCCCCGGGGTCGGTCGGGGATTAAAAGATGGTTGCCTAAAGGGCTCCGCAGATATTTCATCGTAGGCCCGGGGTGAAATAAAAATAAACTTGGCCCTGTGGATAATACTCAGCCGATTAAAAAATAAATTTGTGTTTGTTTTGGGGTTTTAATTTCACCCAAAAAATTTTCATGATTGTAATCGGGCTAAATTTGATTTAAAGAGTAAGTTACATTGAAAAAAGATTTTTAGCCACCTGGATAGATCTCCTCTCCCCATCTCTACAGGTTGAATATAGTAAGTAGTTTTGTACACGCTACTCTATGTTTTGTTAACAGTCCTGTCTCCCGGGTCGCGTCTGTGTTTGGGTCTGTGTCGCGTCTCAGCTCCCTTTCCTATAAGGTTTTAAAACAGAGAGTTTAAGCGAAAGCACTGATTGGCCAGGAGTACGCCCAAAACCTCCCCCCCCCACTGAAAGACCACACGTGCAAGCCAAGGTGCATCTCCCACTTCCGGGTTCAGATATCCCCTAGTTTTTTCGA
>JBCFYV010003802.1:0-25813 GCA_039000515.1 Timema cristinae
GGTAGTAAGACGCGGTGCTAATAATAATAATATAATTTTATTTGCGAGTTAAATAAATAATCACTGTAGCAGTGACTTGACTTCTAAATTAAAAAGTAAAAATTAGAATTAAGGTGCTTACTTAGATCTAAAACCTTTTTGGAAATAAAAGGTGAATGTGTAAGTAAATCTTGATGCACACTTGACTTAGCGTTATTTTACAAAAGTGCTTCTGGATAAATTTTGAAATATAATATTCAATCACCTCTCATTCAACATTATCCTGATAATTTGGATAATGTCGACTTTATCCCATTTCGGACTTTACTCGTAACGTATACTTAAACCATAAAAAGATAGAACATTTTTTGTAAAAAAAAAAAAGCTATGATAATACAAATCTGGATTTTGAAATACATTTCATTTAGTGGGATAAGTTGCAATTTGTATATCCTTAACATAAATGAAGGATTGCGGGAGGATTGTTTGTTATGAAAAAGAAATGCTATCTTAAAATTGAATTAAAATAATTAAATTTAAATTCAAATATTTTAAAATAAACTTGGGAAAGCTTAGGTTTAGATTAAAGTACTAAAAAAAACTCAAACTAGAGTTTTAGAGTAATAGCATAGCCCTACTATATTTACTCACCAAGTAAAGTAACTATGAGATGTGATTTTTTGGCCCTAGTAATGATCTGAATGTCAAACTTATGTCCTTAAAGTAAAAAACAAAGACGGGGAAGTTTGTACCTATTTTGTATAAGTATGTTCACAACCAACTCTAGGCTGGTTGTCTTGGTAATATTGTCCCTGAGCCACTGTGATGCCTTGCATTTCTCTTCCTCCAGGAAACACTTCAGTATAGTGTGTTTCAAAAAGTCGCAAACCTGCCAACAAACAGTGAACCAAGCAAGAGTTGTACCAATGATGTAGTGAGGGTACACTAAAGAAAACACAATCCTCTTCTTCATTTGGTGTTTATTGTCCCCTCCTACTTCCCCTTTCTACAGCAAAACAATTAGGCACAGCTCAGTGCTTTAGAATGGATTAACTAAATGATAGCAAACACTGTGTGGACATTAAAAATGTGCTTGTGGACGGAACATAACCCAAAATATGAAAAATATAAGTCTGTATAATAAAATATCCTAAACACACTTGAGAGAATAGTTTGGTTTCTATCGAGTATTAAATAGCTCATATTGAAATATGTTGCAAAGCATTAAGTGTTGACATTCAAACAATCAGATGTTGGGTGGTTTGAAAGAACGAGGCTTAGTCGGAGCGGAACAAGAAGTGGAGTCAAGTTTAAGGTAAATTGATTTGAAATCTACTTTGCTTCACCTTCTGTTTCGCTCAGCTTATTCTTGCATACAGGTCTTACGCTTTGATCACAACTTCAAACGGGAATGTAAAGTCCAATCACACTGAAAGAGCCTTTAAAAAATTACAAACATATTTGTTGGTGATAAACATTAATAACACTTTACTATAATATAGTTGTTATTTTATAGATATTTTAAATATTTACTATCTATCAAAAGTGACACCTACAAATGACATAATTTGATATAGGAATATGTGAAAGTAGATTTCTTTAAAGAAAACCTCCTTTCACTTTATGAGGTAATTTGTAATATATCTTTGGAAGAAGTTTCAGGAAAAGTGGATAGAAACA
The DNA here is from genome assembly GCA_039000515.1 of Timema cristinae. Taxonomy (NCBI): domain Eukaryota; kingdom Metazoa; phylum Arthropoda; class Insecta; order Phasmatodea; family Timematidae; genus Timema; species Timema cristinae. Next base: position 1,660 of record JBCFYV010003802.1, read on the forward strand.
ATAAAAGGGACAAACACAATATGGCTCTCACAATGAAAAGAAGAACAAAGTTCACACTTTACACCGCTGCCAATGGACAAAGAGGTGATGGCTGCCTCTTGAAGAAACTCAATTGCTACCGCCCAGTCACCCGACCTAGGTCTAATTCCATCAGAACGCGCAACACAACTTCCTCTGTGTCCAGTGGCAGCAATGTTAAGTGTGAACAGTGTTCTCCTTTTCATTGTAAAAGCCATATTGTGGTTGTTCCTTTTATAGCTTTCAATCCACCTGACCTTTCCTGTACCTTTTTCCAAATATATATTACAAATTACCTCAAAAAAGTGAAAAGAGGTTTTCCTTAAAGATGTATAGATATATATTCAACTCCAATGTCAATTTCCTATATTTGTCCTTTATGTTATATTTTGTTCCTTTTAAATGTTCCTATCTAAGTGTCATAATATCTTTTACCAATTTCCTATTTCTCCCTTTTGATTTATTTGGTTTCCTCTTTTAAGAAGTTGTGTTGAGGGTTTCACACTCCTTCCTGATGAGTTTCGATAGAATGAAACCTTTGTTAGGGGGTTGGGCGTTACATTTAGGGAATCAGGGCAATATTTATCGTTAGCCATAAGAGACCCGGATGATAAGGACATGAAATATGGGAATATCAGTTTTATTTTAGATGTAGATTATAGAATATGTAGACCTATAGCTTGCATTATGCACCAACAGCTTTGGGAGTACAAAGGTGAAGCTAAATTATTTCTGGGGGTATGCCACTAAAAGAGGTTGAATACCACTACCCTAGAGGCCTGAAAACACTTATGACCAGAGAAGCAAATACTCACCATATCTTCATGGAAATGTATTGTGGATATGGCGAGCAGCACTGCAAAAATGAAAGGTCTTGTCACAAGTTCAGGGGCACAGACTAGATTTCTGAGGAATGAAACAAGGTCCCTGATACTTTTAGGGTAAGCCATGGCAGCGTCATAGATGTGAAGTAAAACCGTGTCTTCAGACTCGCGAGAATCTTTTACATTTGTTTCATCTAAAAAAAAAAAAATTAAAAAAAAAATAGAGATTGTCCTTTTGAATATTCACATCCTTTAAAATTGTAAGGTTAGCTGAACTTCAAGGATAAAAAATAAATAAAAAAATTGAGATTTATTGACCTCGAATGTCTTGGGGTAAAGAAGTGCTATTATTATTATTATTAGCACCGCGTCTTACTACCCGTTCGGGTTATACGCTAATGGATTAGGAATCAGGAAGATTGAATTAAAGGAAGTGAACCCGCATTTTCGTGGAGGGAGAGTGGAAAACCATTTAGGAAAAACCGCCCCCAGTTAACTCGACCGAGATTCGAACCTCGATCTCCCCGTCCTCAGCAGTCGAGAGCACAACACGACTAACGCGTTAGCCAACTACGCCACCGAGGCGGGTTAAAGAAGTGCTCACCTCAAGACCTGATGCTAATGGGTTCAAACCCAGCTGGGAGCGAAGTATTTTTCTTGAGCAATAAAAATCTGTAGCACATCTTCCTTAGGAGGGGAAATAAAGCTGTCGGTACCATGGCAATTGTGATATGTGAAAGAACCCTGGAAGGTATATGAAAATACCTTTCCCGTCAAAATCGTTAGACCTTTCGCTCTCGCTCATAGAAATTCCCGTGTGCTAGTTTATTTTAATCAGCCGGTTCTGAAAGTACTTGTTAAAAACCTCAAATAAATAAGTATTGATTGAGATTTATTTTTTCCAAATATAAAATCCAATTTTTAGGGCTATTAAGATGTATATTTTTTACAATTAACTGAAATTACCTTTGATACAAAAAATATAGCAATGCAGTGGAGTACATCTTTAAATTAAATTAAATATAGTGAAAAATGACAGCTAGACATGAACATCGAACCTGAAACCCTTGTTTTAGCGTGTCAATGTTTATCAACTTAAATACACAGGAAGTGTCCTATGTTCAGGTTCGTTCTTCACTCAAAGTTTAAGGCAGAGTCTGAAATGTATGTGAGAATTTACTGGATGCTTGGATTTATTATTTCATCTATTGAGTTCATCCCCAACCCTCTACAGTTAAATAGTGTATTAGAAGCAGCATAAACACCGATACCGAGTTACAGATGGCTGTGTTTGAATAATATTTTAAAGTATGTATAGAAGGCTGCATAATTCAAATCCCATAGGATATTTTAGATCCAAGGATTTGAATATATAATTTACATATATTTGTGTCTGTTGGCACCCCTTATTTCAATGGTAGCAATGTAAAGTGTGAACTGTGTTTCTTATTTTCGTTGTAAAAGCAATATTATTTTAATTTCTTTTATATGTTTCCATCCACCTTTCCTGTACCTTCTTTCAAATATCATTCACATTGATATTATTTATTTTTCTTCAGTTCTGATTTTGTTCACATTAATTCTTTGGTTGCTATAGGAAATATAAGTTGAATGTTAACATTTTAAAAATGGGAATCCACATTCAGGGAAGTAGAATATTAAGTCTGGGGTCCCGTTGTTAAGTTTGTCTAATAATTATATTGATTTAAATTAATAGTAGGCTTCATAATTCAGAGTGTCCACTCAAACTCTAGGATGAATTTACAGCATGATTCCTGGATTTCTTGGCCAGAAAAAAAAATAAAAAACTTTTCCAGATTGTATTAAATGCTTCCTGGCCAAAAAAAAAAAAAATTCCAGATTTTATAGAATGCTTTTGACCCGAACTGCATTGTTTGTTGGCACTTAAAAAGGTCCCTGGGCCACATAAAATCATTTATTGAGCCAGAAGTTTGACATACCTGCTCTAAAAGATATTTTGAAGTACTTTCCCATAGAAACTAGCACTAGAAACTATTTGGACTAATCTTCGCTTTGTTTGGTCTCATCTATGAATAAAGACCATTAATATTTTTTAAATTCCCGATACTCAAAATTCAAGCATAATAGTCAGTTCACTAGAATAGTGGCCACCCTGTAATCATCTAAGAAATTCAGATTACATATCAAATTTAATTCTTTTTTAAATCTTGTATCTTAATTTTTTTTTTAAATCATCCAATTTTGAATATCCTCGAAGATTTGAGGATTAAAAGGAATCATCTCAAGTAAAATGTCATACATACAACTCACCCATCTCAACCTCATTGAGTGCCTCGGAAACAGTGTCGGTGCCCTTCAGACTGCCTTTGTATAGTTTATTGGTGAAGTAGAGGTCGAGGTTCATGTACAAGGTAACGCAGTGATTCACCTTACACATATTCAGCAAGAGGTACACCAGTGGGGGCACTTCTTGAGGGTCAAGGCGGTGCATGCACTTGCACAGTGTCATGACCACTTCTTTGTGCTCCTCAGGGGTCAGACTCATGTCACTAGAGTAGGGAAAATAACAAGACTGTAAAGTAAAGGCAATCGATGGGTGGTTTATTACATGTGGACAGACAAAAAGGAACAGATAGGGTGTGAATATATATAATATACAGCTCTTTAAAGTAAATCTCATTTCACTTCCTTCCCCTTAAAATCATTTTGTATTCATTTCCTTTTATTTACTCTTCATTCATATAATATATCTTTGTAAGGTAAACTTTTTTTCACTTTTTAGGGTATTTTGTTAAATGTATTTGAAAGAAGATACAGGAAAGGTGGAAAGAAAACATATAAAAGGGGACGTACAAAATATGGCCTTTACAATTAAAAGAAGAACACAGTTCACACTTTACATCGGTGCCACTGGACAAAGAGGTAATAACTGCCTTTTGCCAAAAATCAATCGTTACCGCCCAATCCAATATTTTATTCTATCAAAATTTATCAGAAACGTGCAACGGACATTCCTAAAAGACCAAACCAAAAAACCATAAGGAGAGACCTAGGTCAGAGGATTGGGCAGTGCCAATTGATTTTATTCAAGAGACAGCTATTACCTCTTTGTCCTAACCTGTCGGGGGATTGGGCAGTAACCAGGACTGTGGAGTTGATACGCCTAGCTTTCGACTCCAACTCCTTTTTTAAACTGTTCAACTCTGACTCGTTTAGAGATGGTTAAAGTATATTAATTAGTAATAACAAATTTACTGTGGTAAAATACTCAAATACAAATTACTTTATGGGAAGCTTGTTTCGCATCGTGAATTTACATTTAAATAAATTTGCCAATCCAAATTACAAATATTGGTCCAAATGAATAAAAAAGTATAAAATTAGAATAGAATGTTAACCATATATTGTTATAATATTATAAGTGTTATTTTGAAGCTGAAGTCAGAGTTGGTACATTTTTACAGACTCAAACTCCTACTCCACCCAAAATTGCTTCTGACTCCACAGCCCTGGTTGGCCATAGTGATTGATTTTCTTTAAAGGCAACAATTATCTCTTTGTCCAGTGGCAGCAATGTTAATGTGAACTGTCTTCTTCTTTACATTGTAAAATATATATTTTATTTGTTCCCTTTTATATTGTTTTATATCCACCTTTCTTGTTACTCCTGTCATTTATATTAATAAAACTAAGAGTTTATGTATGTCATGAGCATTGTGGAATTTTTACTGCACACAAAGCTCTAAAATTTAGATAATAATAGCCCCTGTGAAAAACTTGTGCCCCTAGAAGTAAGAATTCTAAAATTTAAATTTGCCCATTTTACCCAGATTTATTTTTTATTCTTTATGCACTTTTTACCCTAAATATTTCTCCGGCAATAAGCTGGGTAATTAATTCAAACTGAAAAAGGCCCAAAAGGACCACAATGTCAAAACAGGGCACAATTAAGCAAAAATGTTAAAAGGGAAAAAAGTAAATACAAAAAGGGCATAAAGGTTAAAAAGGATCAGAAAAAAAAATCATAAAAGATTAAAAAGCCACAAAAAGGGTAAAGGGGGTATATAAAGGGTCAAAGCGGTAAAAAGATTAACTAGGGGAGTAGGTAAGGGGGCAAAGGGCAAAAAGTGTATTAGTTTATGGTAAAGAGAATAAAAACATTAAAAAGTTGTAAAAAGGACAAAAAAGGTGTAAAATGGATAAACGAGGTAAATGGCATGATAGCAGTTAAATAGGGTAGTTACGATAAAAAAACACTATAATAGTCTTTATTGGATTTAATCCCATCCCCTTAAAAACAATTATGTATGATGTGACACTTCTTTATTTTTATTTGCAACAACAGGCAAGAACTCAAGTATTGTGTAAGAGAAGTTATAACTTGATCTTTAAAAAAAGTCAGCTTTTAAAACATATTCAGATTATTTCTATATTTACATTATGATTATTAAGACTGCTTTTTCATCCTACATCACAATTTAAACAGATAAATAATTAATATTTAAACTTAATTTAAGATTTGGTCACTATTCACTATTGATTATTTTATATACTAAAAATAACAAAGCTACTTTATAGATTCCCTGTGCGAAGAGGAGGTACACCAGCTCAGTGGTGTATTCTGAGAAAATTAATAGGGATGCTGTACTTTAAAAGTTGCAGGGGAGATTTAGGGGCCAAGGACCCTCAACCACCATTGTCCAAGAACGTCAAGAGATTATTTCAAGGGAAATATTTGAAGATGTGTGCCTAAAGAAAAGTGGTTTTGCTTCCCAGATAATCTGGAAAAACTTCTCAGAAAATCTAGAAGCGCCGGGAGTCAAACTCAGGACCTATGGGTCTATATTTATTATTATTATTAGCACCGCGTCTTACTACCCGTTTGGGTTATACACACTTACGCTAATGTGTAATGGTAGGGTGATTGTGAGATGAAATGGAGGACCTACAGTTTAACGTGGAATCCGAACCACGATGGAGGCCTGGCATTCCCCACATTCACAAGATGTCTTGTCAGAGGTGAAGGAAGGGTTTGGTAATCAGCTAAATTTGTGCCAGGATCGAGGATTGAGCCCCGGACCCCAGTACAGAAGTCCGACACCTTACCCCTAGACCGCCAGGTCTCCCAATATTCATAATAAGAGTAAAATGAAGTAGTACATGGCTCAAGCATCCATCAGATCTTGGTGGGAGGGAATCAGATGGATTGTCCATCTCACGTTGCAATTAAAGCTATTTTTTAAAGCCTAATGTATCTCACACAATGCTGCTTGGAAACAAACGAGTCTCCAAACTTGAGAATTTATGTTCCAGAAGCTAATTAGAAGCGTAAACTTAGACTAACATAGGGGAGATTATCTCAAACTATTAATACTCTATCACTACGTCATTGGTTTATTGCCAAGATAGTTACACATATCTTTTGCTGTAAGCAGGGGTGCACCCAAGGGGGAGAGGGGCAAGAGAGTATTTACATCCCCCCTCCCCCAAAACCACAAATAATTTTAATAGAAATTTAAATAATATGAAGTATAACTAAAATATTTAGCATTGATGATGTGTTGAATGTATAGGCTATATTTTAAGACCAGGCTTCTGACTTAAGCCTAATATTCAAAAGGTTTAACGTTATACACAAAATTAACAATTGAGAAAAACAAACAAATAATACCTTTGATACCATTTACATTACTTAAATCTCTTAGTTACTATATAAAACTACTCCAAATAATTTCTTAACTCATTTAATATTCATAAATATTCTCGGCCTTAAGGGGTTAAGGGGCTGGGCAACACCAAACCAGCTTTCTCCATCCAAATTTAATTCTTATTACAGTATTGATTGAATGCCTGCCCCAAAGTAAATGGCAACTGCTTAGGTAAATTATATGAAAATATATTTTATTTTACCTTTTCCTTCTAAATAATCTTAAAATGGTGAAATTACACTCCGGACTTTTGGGATTCCTTGATGTATGATTATATAAAATCACTATGACTAATAAGTCATCAAAGTAAGACAAAAAGTAAAATAACACTGTTAAAACTCCATGAATCCTTTCTACCAAAAAAACAAACAAGAATTACCATCAACTATGGTTCAAGTATTCCCCCCTTTTCCACCCCTCCTCACTATACCAGTGCTGAAATGCCTAGATTTGAAAGAGTGGTTAATGTGTTTGCAAATACATGATAATACATGTGACTAGAATGCCTAAACATAACTCAATGTGCTTAATTAGTGTGTAATTTAAAGCTTGTTATGTATACTAACTATTATTTTACAATTAATGTTTTATATATATATATATTTTATATGTAATTTTACTTAAACTATACTAAATTAGCTTAATAAATAAACATTGTGATCTTGAATCTTTTTTTAATAGTTGGAACAATGCTTAGCTTGCTATACATGAACAGTATGACCAGGGGTGTAAAAACCAGAGCTCATCAGCCAATGACTTGTGGGCGAGCGGAAAGGAATGTGTTGCAACCCCCTAGACACTGGACAAGGTCGTTAGAGCCTCCCTAGATTGCCTTGCGGTTTTCAAGCAGCAGGCCCTGGGTTTCCTATTGTGTTAAGTAGAGCCTTTTGAAAGAAGAATTACTTAAAACATGGTATTCTTGGAATATGAACCAATTTAGTTTAAAATTAATAATTCAGTACATGTATATTTATTAACAATTTAAACATTAGTATTTACACAGTTAGCATAGACAACAATGAATTTAGAAACTAGTCCATATAATTATGGGTATGCAGCGCAGGACTAGCATATCTACCCGGAGAATACGTCACTGCACCAGCTAGAATAATATAAAAGAGTGATTTAGACAGCTCTTTATTAAACTACTAACTAACCAGAAATGTGTATCTAAGGAAAATATACTCATCCACTCACACAAACATGCTAGCCAAGTGTATAACACTCTCAGACTTCCAATACACAGCACAAAGTGAATGTATCTTTTGAGAAACAAACTCTGGTCCTTTCATCTCTTTGTCACCGGCATCCACGAATTGCTGGTCACTCAGATGAGTCAATACTATCGGGAGGACAGTTTTCCAACTGCAACAAAAGTATTATATTTTTACTAAGGAGTGAATGCTCATGTTTAAAAAGTATTAGCCCCTCGTCCCTAATTTTTTCACAGAGTATAATTGCCACAATTTTAATATAACTGTGATGATTATTTAGAAGGTCAAGTTGAGCCCATCTCAAGTGTATGACATGATAGACAATGATGGTTGAGATGTGTTATCTCTGTACATGAAAACAATGATGAAATCAAAATCAGCTTTAAACATCCACATAGGAGTAGCTCCATATGTTTATCCACAAGTTCCTGACATTTTAATAGTGCACGTGTCAACAGTTCTTACAAAAGTTAACCCCCTGACCGCAACCGGTAGAACAGGGAGTTTCAGCTGTTCACAGTCAACTGGAGGCATAAAAAAGAAGTGCCTCATATGCCTATATATGTTTACAAGTATACAAATTTCAGGTATGTTCAATGTTCTTAGTTAAATATTTGTATTCCTGTTTTACTGAATCTAACATAGCTCCTGAACCCATTTACATCATATATTCAAATGTTGTACTTAATGAGTAATAGTATATAATTTATATAACATATTAAAAAAACTACTAAAATATTGGTTATAATGGCAAATCCCCTTCCCTCAATGTAGCCAAGTAATATCTCATACAAAACAGCTATTCAAAACCTTTCCAAAAACACTTAAATCACTTATATAGGTACCACGATTACTGAAACATTTAATGTTAAAATCAACAAGATGATACCAAAATTAGTCAAAATAGCAAATTTTGCATAGACTCATGGTAGATCTTTCAGTATGCTCGATTTAAAAAGAAATAAAAGAATGTGGAGTTGAGCACCTTGTTGATTTGACATGGAATACCACTTTTTTAGATTTTTACTAATATCAAATCTCTCAAATACAATAGGATTCAAGGGATTAGTTTTAAAGCATAGCCGAGGATTACAAATATAGACCTAGTTAGTAAATTCAAAGTTTTCGAAGTATTACATAGAGTACCCCTAAGCTAGTTAATATTTATTCGCATATATTGCTGTTTAAATGTAGGTATATTTTCATATCTCTAATAGGAAAAAATGTTAATTTACTATCTAACGGATAATTAGCACCTTTAAGGTATGCCTATGGGGAGAAAATGTAAGAAGTATACTAGTAGGGGCCTAGTTCACCTCCTCAATCTTCTAATCACACAAGATTTTGACTGTTTTATGTGAAGTTATTATTGACACACCCAATGGTGACCCAAATAAGAGCTGAGCACAAATCAAGATTCACTAACCCTACCAGTTCTGTGGTGCCATTCTGAGCCCAGTCAACACACAAATCTGCAAGATGGGCTACATGCTTGGCCTCCATTTTGTCTATCTCATTGGAAATTAATGAGATAATATCCATCTCTTTTGGAGATTTTTTCTTTTTGATTTCCAAAAGAGTTCTCTCAACAACCTGAAAGAAATTAATAGGTAGGAATTAACACAAGACTTTAGAACACCCCTGATGTTGATCAACGACTGCACCGATGATCACACAAACTAAGGTGTTAGTCTTGCAATGAACTGGATTTCTGATGACACGGAAATTAAAAGTTTGAATCTCTGCAGGCTAAACTTGGAGGTTGATTTTCAACATGTGACTCATAAATTACCCCTATCCCCACTAACGTGGCTGTCCATCCTAATAGTTAATAGGCTTACCACCCCCTTTATTTACCCACGTCTTGGCTATCTACATTTAACTACACTAATGAGGCAGGGAAGAGGAAGGTATAAATTAGAGGGAATGTACTCAAATTTACCTGGAAAGAGTGGGAAAATTATTAAAGTGTGGCAGAAAGAAGAATGAGTAATTTTACAGTTTTTATAGCATTAATAAATCAAATATTTCTCCAGTATTAACATAGAGTTTAGTTTTCTGCACATGGTGATATCAACAGATCTTGAATATCTGTCAAGGGTGTCCTGGAATTTGGTCAAAACTTTTTAAATAAAGAAAAAAAGTTTTGACAAAATTCCAGGACACCCTTGGCAGATATTCAAGATCTGTTGATATCGCCATGTGCAGAAAACTAAACTCTATGTTGCTACTGAAGAAATATTTGATTTATTTTGGCCAAAAAGTTTCAATTCTATAAAAACTGTAAAAATACTTGCGATACTTTCGGCCACACCTTAAGGAATAAATAACTTAATACACCCAGCTGTGATTCGAGCCCTGACCTCTTTGTCAATAGTAAACTGAATTAGACCAGATCCTGATATTTAGTTTGTGTTCCCAATTACGTATGTTACCTTAAATTAAGTTAATGAGCTTGGTTTTAAACATCAAACACTCACCCGATAACGCTTCATCTGACAAGAGCTTGATGACGGGTCAAGGCCTCCAAACACACATTTCAAAACACTGCAAATGTGCCTTGTTTCTAGTGAAGAGCTCACTATTGTGCAGAGCTGAAAAAATATAAGCCATTTCTGAGAGTGAAAATATGTGCATATTTTTGAAGTGAACATTGTAAAATAATAATATAATCATAGGCTAATTTTTAAGTGATATGGTAGGGCCAAACACGCTTCTGCTCATTTGGGCTATTCATAAGGTACATAAACACATTAAGAAACAATGTATGGACTAATAAGGTAAAGTGAGGTCATCACTATCTTGAAGTTCATTGACTGTCGGGAGACCTACCCATGGTCTTAAAATTATGCTGTTAATAAGTACCCCATTGTGTGACATACTAGACAAATTATTTTGTTTTCTTTACTTCCAGTATCTTTATCTATACCCAGGGTGGGCAGCCCTGTCACCAATAGCTCACTTTTGTGATGACCACATTTGAACCATGCCACTAAAAAAAATTATGGCCCCAGTTGATGTAGGGCCTACTTAAGAAACTTTCTTATAATTTATCTTTGAATGTGCAACTAACTATTTTGAAAAGATCAACTCACACTTGTGATCCTTAACTATGATATAAGAAAATACTTTTAAAAGTAATTTAATACCGCTAATCAGGTTGCAGAATACAGTATTAAAAATCTATTTTGTCCGCTTTATAAGGATAATAATGAGTGATGCAGTGGACATTTTAATCACTAAAACAATTTTTTTATATGGTCATAATGGTATATAAACTTGGGAAATTTTAAATTTGGGAAGAGACAGGGCCGACGCGAGGGTTTAATGTGCCCTAAGTGAGATTTAAAATGTGTGGCCCAGTTGTATTCTGTATACTATAGATAAACCACACCCCCTGAGTGATGTAAAATAATATATACATATATATATTTATATGTATAAGCACCACATCTTACTACCCGTTTGGGTTATACGCCTAGCATGCAGAATAATATGGTGCCAAAATACTGCGGAAGGGTGATTGGTTAGGGCAGGTGGGGGGGGCGGGGGCGGAGACCTTATTTAAACCACAAATACAAAGTTTTAGCCTAAACAATAAAATGGTTTAGGTTCTAGCCCAAACCAAGGTACAAACAGACAAGCGGCATTGTGGAAACCGTTTTTTTTTTTTTTTTTTTTTTTTTTTTTTCAGAGGGCTATGAAACGTTGACATTTATCAAAATCTAGATTTAGAATTTTTGACGATCACAATATTTTTACTCTAAGGTGTTGAGACAAAGTAAGTATTAGTTTACAAAGTTTAGTTACTCACAGCCGTTGCTTGCCGTTGGTTTGATCGCCATTGATTTCTTATCTTTACCCCAGATTAAGCCGTTTATAGCCTGTGTTCTAAACGTAGCAATAAAAAAGAAAGGACTTGGTTTTGGATGGATTATAATCATAACATAATAATAAATTAATGATTTTAAATGGAAACATGGTTTAGCAAGCTTTAGTTAATTCTGTTGTTTTTTTAGATCATAGAATACAATGTTCTTGTTTGTATGGTGTTCGAAAAAAGTTAACAGTAGGGCCTATTTGTAAAGTGAAGTAGGCGTACAGTATGTATATTATATTTAATTGAACTAAAATTTAAGAAATTGCAATTTTTCGCCAGCTTTGGCCACCTTTTTCTAACTCTTTTTTTTTAATATTTCAATTTTTTTTAACAGGCTATCACCTAGAACCAAGTGTTTTTCACTTTGGTTTTTCTATCTTCTGTACAAACAAATTGTGGTGCACTTATTTTAATTCTAACCTCCTTATACCATGTAGTTAAATAATTAGCATAAGTAGTGACCGTAAAAACCATGCCACTGAAAAAACAACAAAAATAAATGGTTATATTTTTTTTAATGTAGAGAAGAAAATATATTTTTATATATTTCTACAGTAATAAACAAACTAAATAAAAATGGCACAATTGACTGTAAATAATTATTTCCTAAGGTAAGTTAACTCCGAAACATTATACTTTTACAGAGATTCGAGCCCTTGTCCTTTGACTTTGGACGCCATTCAATAAAAACCCCGGTGACCTGGTGGTCTAGGGGTAAGGTGTCAGACTTCTATGCTGGCGGCCGGGGTTCAATCCTCGGTCCCGGCACAGATTTATCTGATTTCCAAACCCTTCATTCACCTCTAACAAGACATCTTGTGAATGTGGGGAATACCAGGCCTCCACCATGGTTCGGATTCCACGTTAAACTGTAGGTCCTTCATTTCATCTCACAATCACCCTACCATTACACATTAGCGTAAGTGCGTATAACCCGAATGGGTAGTAAGACGCGGTGCTAATAATAATAATAATAAAAACCCGGGATTGTGGCTCAAAACTTGGAGAGGAGAGAATAACAGTGATAAAACTTGTCTTTGTTCAGTATCAAGCAACAAAGTTGAAGGATTAGGGGGAGGGTGGTTGCGTGTGGAATGTAAGGACACTCTGAAAGGGGGATAATATAGAGGGTTTGGGAGGGGTCGGTGTGTCGACTGCCATAACTACTGCACCGCACCGCTGGTGAGATGATAATACATGGAACTACTTGGAAGAGAGATTTGCAAAACCTTGAGATGTCCATCTGAATCTTAAGAGAAACATTTTGTTATGGCATGAAAGGTTAAATTTTGTTAGGCTGGGATGATTTATTTTAATAAGAAAATCACATAATTGCTTTGTTAAAGTCTCGTGTTGGAACATTTCCATCACTTTTAACTATTTACATTTTTTAGAGATTTAGGCAAGTAGGCTTACCTATATTTAGAATTTTCTAATGTTAGAAATAACAAATATATTTACTCAATAACAAATATATTTACTCAATAATAACAAATATATTTACTCAATTTCTCACTTGTCCCAATTTATTTATTTTTGAATTAGTGTTAAGTTAGTTTTACTCTGTATTATTTAATTTTTTTTTAAATCTCTAAGATTTTAAAATTACAGTAGAACAGCTACCTTTACTCAAAGTCCAAGGAATATCTAAAACAAATTGAAATATCCTAAATTCAAATTGAGTTAACCATTTTCATGAGTATCAAGATCTAGACATTGGGTAAACAACAAATCAATAATCTCAAAATTTGCTTCATATAAGCACACATAGAAAATATGTCCATTTAATGAAAACACAAGAAGGATTTAAAGGCACCATACAAACTGCTAGACAACAAACTGCTCGACAAGCTATAAAAAAATATTTGGAAGGCTGGGTGGGTCAAGTGGCCGACACGACTTGGACCAACTGCTAGACAAGCTCAAGTATAGGGGTACAAAGTGATAGACAACCAAGCGATCGACACGGGAGAACAAATCTGTAAAAAGACCAACTGCTAGACACGCAGAAACGACATGGACCAAGTGATCGACACGAGCTGGACCATGTGATAGACAACCAACCAGTAGACAAAATGAAAACAATTATTTGGAAGGCTGGGTGGGTCAAGTGGCCGACACGACTTGGACCAACTGCTAGACAAGCTCATGTATAGGAGTAAGTGCGTATAACCCGAACGGGTAGTAAGACGCGGTGCTAATAATAATAATAATATAGGAGTACAAAGTGATAGACAACCAAGCGATCGACACGAGAGGACCAACTGCTCGACAAACTTTGATATCCTCCAGTTAAGAGTGGGCTAAGTGAAAGAATAGTTAATTCAATACACGCTTGTCCTTGTTTACACTAAAATAATTTTCCCCCAACCCGTCAGATTAACCTCACACTACTTGATATATTTTTGTGGGGTTTGCTAAAGTAAGAATGTAGGTGAAAATAACTTGAAATAATGATAACCTTATAAAAGAATATCACGAATTGAACGGTCTCAATTAATTCCGCGACGCTGGATGCAACATTAAAGGATAGTGAGCGCCGGTCTACACGTATGAACTATTTTATTTTAATAGATTAGAGGTGAAGAGGGTATAATTTAGAGAAAATGTACTCGCTTTTTCATGATAAAGAGTTGAAAATCATTAGGTAAAAATTTCTTAGCGACCTTTATTAAAACTTGAAATTTGACAACAGATTTAAAATATTATGTAACCGGCAATAAGCAACAGTATAAAGGATTATTGTTTTTTAAACAGATAATTTTAAAATCTAGCCTGTATATTTAGTGCCACAAATTCTAATTTTTTAGCACCGCGTTATACTAGAGTTACTAACAGTTCGAATTATATGTATATATATATATAAACTATGCTAGTGTGTTTAGGGATGAGTAAGGTTGAATTTAGAGTAAGTGCACCCGTTTTTTTGTGGATTGAGTGGAAAACTATTTAGGAAAATTAACCTTCAGTCCACCCGACTGGGATCGAGCCCCGATCTTCATTTATCAGCATTCAAGTCAATTTTGCGAGTAGCGCGTTAGACCTTGCGGCCACCGAAGAAGAGGCTACTTAACTCACTGGCCGGTAAGGGCATTCACGATTTCTCTAACTATGCAACTAAGGATTTAGGGAATAGGGGCAAGTTTTTATCTATATTTAAGAAGTTTCACCAAAATTCCTCTATATGAAGGGTAAAAAGTTAATTTAACAGAATGTTCAAATCTTTTACTTGATAAGGTTCCTTGACTTGTTAAATTATATCATTCAATTAAATTATATATTTTCTTAAGGATTATATCATATCGCCTAGGTTAAGCTTATAAATATAGTTACCATAATATATAATGATTAAATAATTATCTCCCGCTAATACCATATACTATAAAAATAAACTTATAAAATGCAAGCATGTAACCATGATCATGGCTTTCTTCCCTCATTCACTGCAGTGCTACCAGCATCGGTAGTCGTATGATCATAAAGCTTCGCTCGCGTATTACATTGAATTGCCGGTAGCAAAGAGACCGGGTTCAAATCCCTGTTAGGTATACTGACACATTAACAAGTTCACTACACCATTGCGATAGTGATGATACGGAAATATGGGTACATTTTGATATTAATTCAGTGTATCTACAGGGTTTTTTTTTACTAACAAGGGAGTAGGTTTATTTATTTTAACTACGTGCTTTATTTATTTAGTTGTTTTTCGATCGTGTTTTTCTACCCACTCGGATTATAAGCATATGAACTTATTACGCTTATGGATTAATGATGATAGTTTATTTAGACAAAGTGAACCCACATATGCATGGAGGGAAAATGGGAAATCATTTATGA
Organism: Timema cristinae; assembly: GCA_039000515.1. Lineage (NCBI taxonomy): Eukaryota > Metazoa > Arthropoda > Insecta > Phasmatodea > Timematidae > Timema > Timema cristinae. The sequence continues at coordinate 17,126 of JBCFYV010003802.1, forward strand.
AAAAAATTATCAGTACACCTGGCCAGGACTTGAACCCCGATCTCATCGTCATCGACAATCCAGTCTATTGCAAAAGTTACACCCTAAAAAAAGGTAAGCGTCCACTGGTCCACATCACATGCACCGGATTTACTCTCGCTGCACCCCACAAAGCTAAAATATATTTTAAGACTAGGTTGTCATGAACCTTACAGTCAGATATAATACCAGATGGAGAAATTTCTCTAGCACGCACTGGACCAATATTAAAATTAAGAAAGATTAACTTTGGAACTTGTGTTTGTAAATAATTTCCATAAGCTACCATGTAAAAATAATTCTTCGCTTCTAGGGCCATTTAACATTTTCCTTATGTCCCCCTACAAACTGATATTTAGTTCTGGCTGTGTAGGGTTTGCTCCCAACCCCTCAACCCTCGCCGATGTTAATATATGTTTGCGCCACTGTGTCAAGTTATTGTTAAAACATTCAAATATATATGTGCCAATACGTGCAGAGTTAGTGTATTAATCGCATAGTTAAGTAATCGTCTAAACATGAACCTAAAATATCTAAATTATGTTTTACATATTATAGCTTATCCAGGCTCTGGTTGTAGCAATAAATGATTCTACCTGACTTGTATCTAAGCTATAAATGATAATATTCTCTAATTTAATATAAATTTATTATTCATTAATACATTTGAATAGTGTACTTACCTAAGTTAGAGGACCAGCGTGAATATTTTGGACAGCATGCATATGTTTTTTTAAGAAAATATCAAAGTATAGGCAGCTAGTGATTTTATATTGTTAGGTTTGGGGCCAGAAAAGATATATAATACAGTCATGCTGATGAACTCAAAAGTAAAAAAAGTTTTAGGTACATTCTAGCCATAAATTCTGGTAGTAATAACAGTATTTAACAGTTAAAAGTTACTAAAACCATTTTAAGGAATTCATACATCAAGTAATGTGATCTTTATATTTCACTTATGATAGATATGATAAATAGGCCTACTTTTAAAATAATATTCACAATTCAACGTTTTCTGGAATTACTTCTCTATTATGTATAAGCTTATACTCTCTTTCAGCCTTCACTTATAGCCACCCTAAATCATTTAAATAAGAAAGAGGGAAAAAAAACTACGAAACTTATTTCGAGGCAAAAAGGAAATCTCGCTGTTAGTTCTCAAATATCTTAGAATGTTATGTTGTGAGCCTATCAAATAATTACTGTATTTGTTAGAGGAAGACTAAATCTAAAACCCTTTTCCATCAAGCCTGTGGTCTCATAGCTCCGTGAATATGATTAAAATATCGTTGGAAATAGAATAATGTTACATTTTCACACATTTTTTCTATTAATGAAACTTGAGATATAGGATTGTTAAGAAAAAAGAGCCATGTCTGAATCTTTTGACTTTATTATGGCGTGAACCAAATTTTGAAATAACACATAGTAGAGGATAGCATTAGAATGCGTCCTGAAAGAAATAGGGTGTAATGAGGTGTAATGAGGTGGACTGGATACAACTAACTAAAGATAGGGATAGGTGGCGTACTTTTGTAAGTGCGGCAATGAACTTTAGCTTTCCTAATGCCATAGAATAAGTAAGTAAAAACTAACTGTTGCGTTATTGCTAAACGTCTGCGTGGCCAATTTCTCGCTTACCGCACCGGAGTTGTAGAACAGACGTGTCAAACTCGTTTGATCAAAAAGGCCACATTTAATATTGATAATGCTTAGGGTGCCACATTTCAGAAAATTCTTTATTATTACCATATTAAGAAAAAAATTAATTCAAAGTCCTTACTAATTATTACAAAATTAATTTAAGACTTGATTCTTTTTTCTTCTCCCCCCTCTCCCCCCAGCAGTGTGATTATTCCAAACTCTTGTGTTTGAGTCACTTTTCAATGTTGACAAATGTGTGTTCCGTAAGCCGTGACCTTTCTGGTGTTTGTTCCTAATCATAAGATAAAACAACTCTACACACAATTATACGGTGTCAAACATGGGACACGGGCGTGTAAATTTTACAATTTTTGTTAATCGATCTCTGGTGAGTAAAAAGTAAAAATTAGGTCCTCAAGTGCAATATTTCTCCAAATAATGCCTAATAGCTAAATGTCATAATATAAAATGGTATATTTCTACAATGTATATAATAAAATGGATCTTGCCACATTTGTATATGGTTCTTAAAGAGGTCTGTGGGTCGCACAGAATCATGGATCGAGCCACATGCGAGCCGCAAGTTTGACATGCCTGCTGTAGAGCTTTGGTGTACTAGGTCAAAGGTCTCTATAAAGGCAGAAAGTCTTGCTGTAGTATCATCTTGCCCCTAAATATAACAAGGTCACGAGTACAGCACCTGCACGGACTGATAATAGCTAATAGCGGCATCTCTTTGAAACCTAACAGCAAGTCAATTTTTATCTGAGTGTGTGCACGTGTCAGTGTCAGGAAATTATAACCCCAAACAAACGTCACAAAGAATAAACTATAACATTGATTTGAACCCAGCAGTTAATGTATTATATTTTCATATTATTATTTCACCTTGTACAATTCTATGTTGGAATCGTACGTAAAAATATTATATTGGTACTTCTGTTATTATCACAAGTCATTACTCACTAATTAGGGATGTATTTTATGGGTTAAATTTTATTGCATGTATGCTATTATTAGAAGCGTTACTGTAAAATGCAGTCTATTTAGGCGTTGTGAAGAACATTTGACAAAGAAGTGTTGGTCGATTTTTAACAAATACATTGCATTGTTATTGCAGGATATCTGTTTAAAACTAATTTTCTTCTGGTTGACTAAGCAGATGTATGTATACTCAGTATATTTTAATCAACCCTAGTTTAAAGGTTTTTTTAATATGCCTTACACAATATGAACCTTGACAGGCTTGATACGAACTTTTGTTTATCCTAAAGAGAAGCAGGCTAGTAAGATAGGAACCTAGCAAGAACGTAGCGAGAGGGAAGTGTGTGTAGGGGGGGGGGGGGGGGGGGGGAAGGGTGCTAGGGGGAGAGGGTTAGGATGTTCCAAAATCCCACTTCCCACCTAAGTTTTTAATGTTGATAGCTAAAGAGTCTTTAAATAAGTCAGTTTGAGAAACTAATTATCTTGATTTTATTCTGTTTTCCAATCTTCATAGGTAGTATATCATTTAAAAGCATCAAATTTTCAAAAATTCTTCAAATACTTCAAATAGTTTCTAGCTGCATCTGATATTTAAAAAAAATCCATTAAAAAAATCTGGCAAAGATCCCCCTAAAATTACTTTACGGGCATCCAAGTTTTAAAAGAATTCTGGGGGAGGTTTAAATAGATTATAGGTAATCTAATTTATAAAAAATGATGGTTGAGCACTATTAGAATAGATTTTAGAAGCATCCATTTTCAAAAATTTGCAGAAGGAGCACGACCTCAAATAGCCTTTTGGATTATCCAAATTTAAAAAAAAAACTCGGAGAAGTTCACACTAAATATCTTGAAAAAAAAAAAAGCGTATGGTTCTAAAAAAAACTCTCCACTTGAGGAGCACTAGCTTCTAAGCATCTACTTTTGAAATTTAACTTGGGGAAAGAGGGGAGATAGAAAAGTTCCCAAAAAACACTTTTTGATACCCTTCACACAAATAAGGTTCCGCCGCCACTTTTTAAAATAATTTTCTTACTCTCCGTAGTCATAATATCATGCCAGAAGCATACAATTTAGACCCCCCTCGCCACGCCAAAGAATCATAACCAAATTCTTCCTACGCTCATGAAAAATAGTGTAAAGTAATTGGGTGTTAAATGCAAAAGTCAAAGAGACAGATAAATAATATAAAGTCACTGGAACTTTGGATTATTTTTGAAATAATTTGTGAAATACAAAGTAGAGCGCGTTACCTAGTGTAAGCTCTAAGTTTTATTGCCCCGTAGTGTGATTTCTTGAGCTTTTTGTGCCAAGATTTTACAATTATGTCTGTTCCCATGTCTGTCGGTCTGTTTGTCTCCCTGGCCACAGATTCAAAACGGTTGAATGGATTTTTTCCAAACTTGATATTTATATTTATAAGGATATTCTTCAAGATTTATTTTTTTATTTTGACCCTACCTCTCAAATTAAGGATAGTCTATCAATGAGTGATTGTTTTTAATTCCTAAGTTTTTGAACGGATCTACAGATTTTGCTTAAAATGTATATGTAGGTATGGTTTGCCTAAATAACACTGTATGCTAGGTGTAAGTATTGTTTGACCTCCTAAATAACACTTTATGCTAGGTGTAAGTATTGTTTGACCTCCGAAATAAAACTATGCTAGGTCTAAGTATTGTCTGACCTGCTAAATAACACTGTTTGCTATAGGTCTAAGTATTGTCTGACCTCCTAAATAACACTCTGCTAGGTGTAAGTATTGTTTTAGTTCCTAAATAAAACTATGCTATGTGTAGGTATTATTTGACCTCCTAAATAACACTGTATGATAGGTGTAAGTATTGTTTGACCTCCTAAATAACATTGTATGATAGGTGTAAGTATTGCTTGACCTCCTAAATAACACTGTATGATAGGTGTAAGTATTGCTTGACCTCCTAAATAACACTGTATGATAGGTTTAAGTATTGCTTGACCTCCTAAATAACACTGTATGATAGGTGTAAGTATTGCTTGACCTCCTAAATAACACTGTTTGCTAGGTGTAAGTATTGTTTGACCTCCTAAATAAAACTATGCTAGGTCTAAGTTTGTTTGACCTCCTAAATAACACTGTTTGCTAGGTCTAAGTATTGTCTGAACTCCTAAATAACACTATGCTAGGTGTAAGTATTGTTTTACCTCCTAAATAAAACTATGCTAGGTGTAGGTATTGTTTGACCTCCTAAATAACACTGTATGATAGGTGTAAGTATTACTTGACCTCCTAAATAACACTGTATGATAGGTGTAAGTATTGCTTGACCTCCTAAATAACACTGTTTGCTAGGTGTAAGTATTGTTTGACCTCCTAAATAAAACTGTATGCTAGGTGTAAGTATTGTTTGATCTCCTAAATAACACTGTTTGCTAGGTGTAAGTATTGTTTGACCTCCTAAATAACACCATTTGCTAGGTCTAAGTATTGTCTGTCCTCCTAAATAACACTATGCTAGGTGTAGGTATTGTTTGACCTCCTAAATAACGCTGTTTGTCACACGGTCTAGTAAGGTTTTAGAGTAGCTTGAATAACAGTAATCATTCCGACTGAGCAGATTGGGCTGATAGTTACCACCCTTGTGATTTTTACATCTAACTTTTACACTCATGCGGGATTATTTCATCTTAACTTAGCTCCTTATTCTAACCCATTATTGAACCTGGTGCTAACGCAACATCAACAAAATTTTCTTAGCTTCGATGGTTGATGGTCTAAGGCGTCATTCTCAAAATAGACTGGACTGTCAATGACGGGGATATCAGGCTTCAAATACAGCCGGGTGTACGGAGGGTGATATTTCATTAATGGTTTACATTCTCCCTAAATGCAAATGAGAATACACATCTTATAATAACATTTCTTCTTTAATCCATTAGTGCAATTAGATTTTTTTTTGTATCACTGTGTCTTTACCACCTGTTCGGGTTGTACGCTTATTTACTAATTACGTTGTAACAATTGTGTTGAGAATGAGGAAGATTAAATTTATTTATAGTGCACCTGAGTTTGCGTGGTGGCAGAGTGGAAAACCTTTTAAGAAAAATCACCCTCACTGTAACTGACCGGAATCGAACCCTGATCATAAGCTACCAACTTAGTTTCTGGCAGTTGCTCTTTTATATAATTTATTTCATCTTGCTAGTTCTTAAAGTATGATTTTACCATTTATAACGAAACATTTGTCTCCTTTCCTCAGATCCGAAAACTCGTTTCATTCAAAGAAACATTCTTTATTTTCAGATACCATATTGTATGTATCAAAACCTATTATTTATTCGAAATGATAACTAAACTAGTGTTGGAAAATATATTTTAAAGAGTGCAATGTGTAAGTAAATTATTAAAATTAAAAACACGATGGTTTAAGTTTATACACATATAAGCGGACCTCACCCTTTTTGGGCTAGTTAAATCTAGGGGTTGGGAGGGCAGCAATTTCTAGGAGGATCCAGACCATCCTTATACCCAACTTTCTAAGCCCATTTTTATCACTTTGTTAGTTTTGAAATAACTAGTCTGTCACTTGAGCCACTCTTACTGGATTCATCTCGATGTTTGTCTAGCAGTTGGTCCTCTCGTGTCGACCGCTTGTCTGTCTATCACTTTGTCCTCTTATATGGGAGCTTGTCTATCACATGGTCCAGCTCGTGTCGATCACTTGGTCCATGTCGTTTCTGGGTGTCTAGCAGTTGGTCATTTTACAGATTTGTTCTCTCGTGTCGACCGCTTGGCTGTCTATCACTTTGTACTCCTATACTTGAGCTTGTCTAGCAGTTGGTCCAAGTCGTGTCGGCCACTTGACCCACCCAGCCTTCCAAATAATTGTTTTCATTTTGTCTACCGGTTGGTTGTCTATCACATGGTCCAGCTCGTGTTGATCACTTGGTCCGTGTCGTTTCTTCGTGTCTAGCAGTTTGCTGTCTACCACTTTGTCCTCTCGTGTCGACCACTTTGTTGTCTATCACTTTGCCTGCTCCCGGATTTAAAGACAAAATAAAAGTTGGAAAAATTTACATATGAAAATTGAAGACTTAAATCAGTCTTAATGCCTATCTACAGACTCTGTATATGTAAGGTGCTTAGTACACTATAATAGATCGGCTCCACTCTAATAGACTGCACTATTTACAGAGTGCATATCCTTAATTCCTTAATCCGTACCACTCTGTAGAATGTGACTCAACCTTAACTTTTTAGGGACTAGTCGATATGGACTGCTAAGGACTACAAATCGCACCAAAATCTGAGCCAACACATTCCCTATTCTAATAAACCCGCTTGCACCGATGCAAAATTCCCCGCTTTATTCGTCAATAGCTTTGTATGACATTCTTGGAATTTACTTGTGATTTAATCAAGATCGTTAAGTTAGGTTTTAAATTAATACAAACTTGAAAAAATTAACAAGGGTAAAGTTTTGAAATATTTAATTCTAAAATTTGTAATAAGTGTTAGTTTTTAACATTGATTTTAATAGGAACTTAACGAGGGATCATGATGGATTCAAATTACGAAATTTTTCGAATTAGCCAGATCGTATTGTATTATAACTAGTGTGACTATAAAAGTCCGTCTAAAACCAAACGCACTCGCTTGTCGGACTCGCAACTACGCAATAACGTATTTTTTTCTGTCTACAATAGCTTACGCAAACACAAACGTATGTCGGAACTGTCGGGAGGAGATGTACTTTGTCCATCTCTTACGTTTATGTAGTTGCGTTGGCTTGCGTTCAGCCAATAAAAAACCAATGTGGATGGACTACTAATATCAAATAATATGAAGTTATTTGGTTTATGACAACAACGCTGGAAATGTATAGTAATAAATACAGGCTTTTCAATTAAAATCATGTGTATTTAACCATTTAAATATTTTTTATATATTTATTTCTTATTAGAAAACATTAATATGAATTTGACTTTTATAGTCATCATTGATGTTTGTTCCTAATGGTTGAAATTACGTTTTACGACTTTTCATTGTAGACAGTCTATTTTGTAATTTAATAAAGGCGTAATTACGAGTGCATTTGATATTGGGTAATTGCGAGTCCGACAAGCGGGTATGTTGTAGACGGGCCATAAACGGATGAAGACCCTTAAATCGTAAACCAATGAATTTATTTACTTTCTTAAATGTGTAATATTAATTTATTTGGCCCACATCTAGGAATGATAATTCAAGAGGCTCATTTTATAAACTAGATAATAAATCAAACAATTAAAAATACAAATTGTTACCGTTTTGATATCTAAGTCATCCACAAATTTGTGTAGTTCTTCTGGAGATTTGGATAGTTTTAACAATTGTTGAGCTTTATCGTTTGTTAGGTTCATTTTGGAATAACAAGTTTTCTGCAATTCCCTCTATTTCTCTTCACATTTATCAGATGCATTTATATTTAGCTCCCAGAAGTCCGCCACATCCACAATAAACTAACCGTTTTTAACCAACATTAGAAAAATAAATAGAACCAAGCAAAAGTTTAGTTCCAAAAATTCTAATAGATGGCAGTACAGTAGATAATTAGTTCCAAAAATTCTAGTAGATGGCAACAGAGTAGATATTTAGTTTTACAAATATAGCATAGGGGGAAATAAGGTGAAATTTTAGTTTAAAACAAATTTCTAATAGATGGGTTTAAGATGCCACAGTTTCTATATTTGAATCCGCGGGAAAGAGCATACATGGTGGGGATCATACTTCTATATTTTCTATAATGACCCGCATAAGTGTGGAAACCGGGGCTGCCGTTATTATCGAATTATATGTATTTAAAGTTAGATATTACTCCTCAAAACTACTCCATGTTCAAGGGGCCACAGTTTCTATATTTTAATCTGCGTCATGAGCACACATGGTGGCAATTACAGTTATAGGTGTAAAAAAAGACCCCGCATATCGGGAATGGTTTTGCCGTTATTTTTAGATTGATTGCCTTTAAAAAATAATAACCTCAAAGAATTGGGCGTAGTTTAAGGCCACAGTTTTTATAG
>JBCFYV010003803.1:0-25448 GCA_039000515.1 Timema cristinae
TCATATCTGGGACTCATGATTATGATGCTGCAGCGATTTGTTCATAATTTTATAGAAAAAACTTTTTTGGTAGTTTAGGGCCATTCTTACCTCACCCCCTTCCCTAACGAATCAAAAATTCACCCGACGTTTTCGACTATGTTTTTAAAAAAAGGGGGATTATACGAAAGCTTTTGCCATCAAAAGAGCTTCTAAACTTCGACGCCCAACACTACTTAGGAGGTACCACAGATTACTTTCCTGATTTATCCCACCAACCCGGGGAAAAAAAAATTGACTGAGAAAAATGTCGGGACCCGAAGAAAAGACCAAGTGAAACAAAAAAAAGCATGGGTTAGCGAGATGTTCGATAAACTGGGAACAGGTCTGAAAGGGAAAAGATGATACCCCTGTGTGCACAGGATGGCCCTTATTTTTTAGATAACGGTATTTTAATATGGATACCCACACCAAGGCTACCATTGCAAAAGGGGAACGGGGAGGCAACCCAAACCCGGGAAAAGGGCCAACTTTTTCCGAGCTTTTAGAGGCACTTTCGTAATAAAGGGCAATCTTCAGGCTCAGCGCATTTTACCCTCTGAAAGAGGTTTTTTGGATCGGTTTTTTAGACCCTTGGGTGGACTCGGTCCTGGTCTTTTCCCCCCGAGTCGGGAAAACGCAAACTTTCTTTCTGTCAAAAATCGGGTAAGAACCCGCCATTTCCCTAGTATTACCAATCGATCTGTTTAAATCGACCTTTTTGGAATTTTGTTCGAACGACATTTAAGACTATTCAGTTTGGATCCTATGGTCATAATATAGTTTGCTTTAGGGCTGGACGGTGACTCCACAACTTACTGCCTTGTTGACAATCCTAGGAAGTCCAACTTCAAAAAACTTTTTAGGGCAGTCTTTCTTGCCGGAAAAAAGCCTTTGACCGTGGTGACACGGGGGGATTTTCACATATTATTTTACCTCCCTTTAACCCTATTTGAGAATTTTCCCTGTAAAAATCCTTCTCTTCACTTTTTTACTCTTTGTCTGAAGCATACGCTTCTGTATTTTTTATTCCTAGAGATAAAATTGCTGCGACTGCTTTTTGTTAGGTCGAAATTATTGTTTATTCTGCCCTTAAAATTTTATATCATTATTATATTATTATTTTTTAAAATTTTTTATTATTATTAATATTGAGTTTAAAAAAAATTATTTTCCATAAATGCCAGGTTATATTACGTTTTTTTTTATTCTCGTCAAATACTTAGAAAATTTGAGCGACACTTCTGATCGTTTTCATGTAATAAGAAAAACATTTTACACTGCTTTTTAATTTAACAAAATACAATTTTTTTAGGGGTATAAAACAAATTTAACTTTTTTTACAAACAATGAACACTCCCCTTGTTTGTCACCCAAAAAGTTTGCTTTCCTTTCATCCTCAACATGTTTATTTGGAGGGCACAAAAAGCCCCCGGGTTGGGGGATGATGGGGGTGTTCACGAGATAAGACAAAAAACCAATAGGGAAAACCAAAAAATTTATTCAACAAGACCAAACGTAAAACCGGGACAAATTTTTAAAAGTTGAAAAAAACTATTAAACTAAAAAAGGGAAAACCTTCTTTTAGATTAATTAAAAATAAAAAAGTTATTGGTTATCTATAAAATTTCAGATTTTCACAAAAAAACAAACAAAACGAAGAATTGAAATATACTGACAGCCAATTAAATTCCATACCAATCATTGATACAGTGTTTAGCAAATAGGTTTTCCATTTTTTTAACATTCTGTACGGGGGGAAAATTTTAAAAAAAAAAAAGTGGTCACTGAAGTTTGGATATCAGACAAAAATACTTCGCTTATTCGACGTTTTGGGCTTTTTTGTTTAGCTTCAGTATTTTTAAAGAAATAAAAGCTGTTTTACAATTATTTTTCAATATGTACTTATATAAAAATATTTAAGTATACAATTCATGATATTTAATATTGAATAAACCCAAGACAGGAAAAATTTTTTAAAGGGGTAATATTGAAGTGCCTATGGAAGTAAACCCTATACTTAAACTTTTGATAAAAAAAACCAGAAGAAATATACTTAAGCCAAAAGGAAAATACGAAGTTTTTGATGGAAGCGATCCCTCTACTTCCACTTCGCTAAAAAAAAAATTTAAAAAAACAGACAAAGAAACCCGCCTCGGGGCGTATTGGCTAACGCCTATTTTTTTTGACTCGACGCGAAGGGAGGGGGAGACGGGGTTTTCGAATCCGGTGGGGTGAACTGGGGGATTTTCCTAAATGGTTTTCCACTCCCCTCACGAAAATGCGGGTTCGTTTCCCTAATTCCCCCTCCCCTATTTCTAACCATTAGCGAAATTAGTATTAAAGCGTATACCCCAACGGGTTAAACTTATTGTTAATATCTGCAGTGGGCTTCTTTCCCCAACCAACAACAGTCGCCCCCAACTTTTTCGAAAAGGGGACTGGTGGTTTCTACAATAGAGGAAAGTCCCTAATTTGGGGAGCATTTTGTAAAAATTTTTTAGTTAAAAAAAAACATATGAACTAAAATGAAAATTTGAACAAAATTAGTTGTTTTATTGCCCCACTTAGTGCAAAAGAAAATATCACTTATGGCAAATTTTTAAATTAAATATTTTTTTAAAAAACATGCGCCTCCCCAAATAGGAACCCAGGGCCCCAAATTTGGGGATGTTCAATATCCTTTAAAAAAAAAAATTTATTTATTTAGAAGAAAGTTTTTTTTTTGTTCTTTTTGAAAGGCAAAAACCCCCCAAAAAATTTGTTTTTTAAATGGATCAACACAACTGGGGGCCCATTTGTTGCATACCACCACGAACCCAATTCCACCTTCAGGGCACAGAAAAAAATCCGGGCCAAAAAAATAATACCTCTGAAACAATTCACTTTCACTTTCCAAATCAAGATCGCATCAGAATAAACTATGAAAAATTACCTAAATTTTCTGTTGAAGATCCGAATGTTGGGCACCCCTTTTTCTTACGACGGTAAACTGGTGTTTTCAATTCAAGCGATTCTTGTATCGAGTCTTACCGTTTTCTCTTTTGGTGAAGGAAACCCCTTTTTCTCACTCTTTTAGCTGTCTTTATAAGGGTGACCGGTGATGAGCTGGGCAAAACCATTGGGGGACTTTCTTGTATAGGCTGAATTTTTATAGGGGGAAATTGTTTGATGTTAACGCCCGGATAACCCTTATCGAGGGGCTTGTTACAAACAGATCAGATCAGGGGAGGCCCCGGGTTGAGGCTCCGCAGGCATCGAGCTTTTTGGGGCTCCACATTGCCCTTTTCAGGTTCTTCAAAACAGAAAAATCATGAGTCGGAAGTTGTTCCTATTAAAGGGAAACAACCCATTTTTGGGCGGAAACCAAAGCACCGTTTTCAGCATTGCTCCCCTCATGTACCTTTTCCAAAAATTTCCCCTTTTTGGTAACAGTGACCTTTCGTCCAGATTTTTCGAACCCACTGCTCAACTTCCGGGCATACTTTTTAAAAGGCCCCATAAATGAGACTCGAGGGGCGAAATTTTGTAAAGTGCTAGGGGGGGAAACACAAAAGGGCCACATGATTCCTCGCCCCATTTTTATTACACTAATTTCCGGTGAGAGTTTTCCCATCTAATACGAAATTGCGGACCCCCGCAGTGGGCTCACGCTGGAAATAAATGACGAAACCAATCTTTAAATATGCCGTTTGTACCAGCCAGACAGTGGAAGAATAAATAGACCAGGGGGTCCCATTCATGAGTTCCATTTTCATGTTCTTTCAGGGAAGATAATTAATGGGGGGACAAAGGGCCTCGGGCTCATACAAGTGACAACGTTATAAGAGCCCCTCGTTCAGCGTTTGAAGTGCCCAATTTGTCGCTTTCCCTTTAGACCCCAATTTTTGTTGCTTATTTTGTACAATTGGTACCTTTTTCGTCACAGTTGTATAACCTAGAGGAGAATTATTGAACGTCCGTGGGTTCAAAAATATAAAAAAAACTTGAAAACTGCCTCGGAGTAAACTTTTTTGCTCGGGCCATTGAAGCCCTTTAAAGGGAGTGCGCACAGCAAGCTGAGATTTCTTCTTAAAAAAATTCTTCATCCTTTTTTCCCCCTGCTCATTTTTTTTTGGAAAAGGGGGGTTTTCGAAATTCCTTTTTTTTACAGCAATCTGATATGCCATGCGATGAACATCCCTTGAGAAAGGCCACAAATCTGTTTTCCATAATAAGGCAGAAAGTCGGATCTTTTCAATTCAAAGGGTATTTTGGCTTCCTGCCTTTTTTTGGTTTGAACCACGCACTGGGACATTTTAAACCCTTTAAACGTAGCGTCTAGTGAATTTGGGGAACAGAAAGACACGGGATGTTTTAAAGACTTCCCATTTCCTTATTGGCATGCCGCAACTGCGCCTTCATTTGTTCTGGACCCTTTTTTTCCTGGGACCCATCTGAAAATTTTTATTTAATAATATTTTTAAAAAGTTGTGTATTTAGGGACGTTGGTCTTTTAAAAAAATACCCAAGTTATTTTTTAAAATGCTAAATGAATCTACAATTATAACTTACCTTAAATCTTTATAGAATAAAAAAATAAATCATTTTTTTTTAATTTAATATAAAAACAAAATAAAACCCATATCTTAAAATTGGTTTACCGTTATATTTGTTTTTTAAAAATTCAATATTTTTTAGCAAAAATTTGATTTTTTAAAATTATATTTTAATTCATTGTTGTGAAAACGTTTGGGTTCTTTAAATTTGGGGGTCCCCCCAAAAGGAAACCAAGATCCCCATAAAGGCTCCATAAAATGATTATCTTGACTATTCTAAAAAAAGTTCAAAAAGTTTTCAATTTAAAAATGTAACCCTAAAGAAATCCACTTTAATACCAAAATAACAAAAATTTGCAAAAATGAAATTAAAAACCTTTACTCTGTAATCTGAATTTTTTTCGAGCTTAGCAAAAACTTTTAGGACACAAATAAAATTTAGAACCGACTGCCCAATCCCTGGAGCTACTGCGCTGTTAACAGCCAAACAAAAGGGGAAACGTCCTTTTCCCTTTAATTTCCATGTTCGTCGATGGTAGCAGCACATCCTTTCCCAAATTGTACCTCCCCAAATTAGGAACCCCCCCCAATTAGGCGACTTCCCCTATTTTTAAAATAATACGACTATCTAACATAGTAGGGGGAAAAATTATTTTGCCCCGTGTATCTAAATTCTAACTACAGTTCTAAAGGTTAATGCAGGAATTTTTAAATACATCCCCCTTACAACACTATCCGCCGTATTGAGGAACTGAGCAAAGACATCGAAAATCAACTTTCAAACCTAGCAAAAGGAATTTGGTATTTTAATTTTATGAAACATCTTTGCGATACAGAAGCACGCTAATGGGCCCACGTACATTATCAAAAATGAAGACATATAAAAAAGCTGTTTTGTAAATCAAAGACAACGAACACAAATGGGGAAGTAATTTTTTAAAAGCACAAGGTATTTAAAAACAAAGAGATCCAATGGAGAAAAATTTAAAATATCGCAACAGATGGGGCTATCAATGCTAGGGAACCCTTGGGGGTTAAAAAGCATTTTTAAGAAAAAAAATTTAAGTTTATTTTTTATCCATGTACAATCCCCTCAAAACTTTTCGCCAAAAGCTAAATCAAAGTCTCAAAATTTAACAAAACATTGAATACATGATAAGCAAAATGAAAAACACATTCATTAAATGGCGATTGTTCCGTCACTGTGTGAAGACGATGAGGAGTTTGAACACCATCTTCTCATACTGAAGTGCGCTGGTGTTCCAAAAGGTCATGCTTTAAACTCTCTGTATTTTATTTTACACCGTTTTAAACATTTCTGCATTTTTTCAACCTGAATTAAGAAATAAAAATAAACTTAGGCATGAAATATTTTAATGCCTCAATTGTGAGTCTCTATTTTGTTTGAAATTTAAGGGTAAGGTATTTTCCCTTTTTTCTTAATCTGTCCCACGTAAAATACTGTTAGGGCCGATTTTTCAACATCAAAAACCACTGGTTAACTAAACTGAGGTTTTTTTAAAAACCCGAGTTAAAACTTTAGGTTTAAAGTAGTTTACTGTTTGAAAGGCTTTCTGGGGAGTTAGTTGACTTGGGGTTTAAATTTTGGGGGAGCAGAGGTTGGGATATATTTTTACTCAAAGTCACTCGAAAAAAAAAATTTGTGAAAGGAAAGGGAAAAATGAAAGCTGAAATGCGTTAATAACATTATCTAATTTTAATTTTAAATAATTGCGAGTCTTTTGCATTTCAGACACATGTTATTTAATATATTAATACTAATTCCCTCCAAAAAATATTTCCCCTTTTTTTAAAACTACTTAATTGGTTTAATTATTTTTTTTATCCTGCTTTAAAAAAAACTAAGTGTTTTAAAAAAAAGGGGGGGGGGGTGCGCAAAAACCGTACTTAAGCACTTTTTATATAACTAGTAAAAAAATAAAATTTAACGTCATCCTTCAATCAAAGGGTATTGAAAAGTTTTAAAGCTTAAAAAAAATTAAATAAGTATTTTTTGATAAACAATTTAAAAAAACTCACCCAAGTCACGGGATATTACCATATCGCTGAGTGGGTTTTTAATATTTCAAGAAAAACTGTTAATAAAAACTTGAAAAAATTTGGTTTGACATTTGGAATAGTTAGAATAAAAAGGATTACTAATAGCATATTTTAATACTTAATAACCTATAATCCCAAAACTTTAAAATTAGAAACTCAAATTTAAAAATTTTGAACACCAGTTAATACTACGTTTTTTCTTAAGGTTTGGGGAGTTGTTTAAATGTTCAAACACAAAAAAGGTTCGAAAATTATAATAGATAGGTACTTTAATTATCCGTATCTTGCGAGGGAAATTATTGTAAAAATATTTTTTTACTTCTATTTTTGTTTAGATAAAAGTGGCTTATACATACGGGATTTTTTACCCACAACTTTTAAGCACCATAACGGTTGGTGAAATGCTTTTTTTTAACGACGGGTTCAGGTTTAAGTGAAATTTAAAAGTATAGGCTATGAAAACATCTGGGAAACCCTGGGCCTCGTGCTAGTACGATCTTACGCAAACTTTACCGCCAAAGTCTGGCCCGGGCTTTCTCGGCAAACCTCCCGACTCGGAGGATTTTCCAAACATGGGGCTGCGCGCTAGACGATCGGACACCGGTTTTTACGACAGGGCCTCAGCCTGCTATGTCAGCCTGTATTTTGGCCGTGCTCAGCATCGTCCTTGCATACGGGCCCATCTACTTTATTTATTTTAAATAAGCCCCCAAACTTTTTTTTGAACAATTTTTTTCCCCAATAACTGTTTTTTAGGTTTCAAGGAAACTTTTTAAAATTATAACACAGTAAGCATTTAAAACAACTAGGCCTAGGCCTTTATGGAAAACATTTTCAATTCTCCCCAAAAAATTTCACAATAATGGCCCCCATAAGTAAAACGTACAAAAAATATATAATATATTTTCACTACAGAGCAAAGGCGATAATTAGTTGCAAGAAGGTCCACATACCACTAAATTATAGTTTTAAACCTAGGCTACCACAGCGCCGTGAATAATTTTTTTTTTTTTTTTTTTTGGGGGTTTTTTTGGTTTCAAATTTTTAGTGAAACTTTTAAAAACGTGGGGGAAGGGGAAATAATACAAAGCCTTTACCTTTTGAAGTGCTCTAAAAAGGAAAAAAAAATCAAGTAGAAGTTGTTTTTTCCCAAAAAGAGAGTTTTTGGGTAAATAAACATTGTAAAGGTCCATTTTCAATTTATAACGGGAAACCCAAAAAATAAGCTGGGTCTTCTTAATTCCTTTGGCCAAACTATTTAATCATCAAATAATTTTGCATTAAAAATTTGGGTTTAAAAAAATAACGATCAATAAGTCTAAAATTTTTCATTTATTCTTTTTAACTCCAATAGCTAGGCCTCTTGTTTCTTTAAAAAAATCCAAAACTCTAACAAATCAAGGGGAATAGTTTTCTTATGTGTAAAACTTTTTTTTATCTACTCAACAAATTCTTCAAAAAAATTATTAGTTTTTTTGTTAAAAATGTAGGATTTTACGCTTGTTAAAACACTCCAGCATAAAACATATCTTAATCTGAATCAAAACACATTAAAAATTTTTCTTAACAAAACCAACAACACACATTTTAAGTTTTTTAACAGCCTGACAGAGTGGTGGCCATGTTGTTCTCTACGGAATTAAATTTAGGTTTTCTCACAACCTCTCCCTTCGTCCGATTAGTGAAACCTGAGTTTTAAGCCAGGGTTTTGTGATAACTTTAAAATGAAACGGTAATAAACACTTAACGAGGGGTTTCTAATTTTCTTATGCATTTTTGGGTCCACTGCCCCCGCCAACCAAAGGCAGAGAACTGAGTGCCAATCTTTCATTGGTTAAGAATATCGCTGAAGAAAAAGTAGATTTTGACGTAACGAGGGGGTTTTTTTTTTATGTTTTTAGAGAGACACGCCCCGGGGGGCCTTTATACTATTTGACTTAAGTGTTCGGGCGTATCACATGCATTTAAATTTTAAATATAGGAAGACTCATTTATACTAATTTAGATTTAACAAGTGATCAGATGCATATTATGTAGAATTGTACTTCGCTTTTATTAACGAGTTGTTATAAATTAAGATTAAAATAAAAGATCAAATACGAGTATTTATAAAATGAATGAATGGTTTACAGATCTTCTTTCAAAATAGATTACAACCTTGTGCGTGGAGAGAGAATAATTGTATCAGCACTTATGTTAGAGCGCAATTAGAAAGTACGGGGAGAGAACCACGCGTACCATAACAACCGGAACCAGCACCGTAGGGAAAGATCAATCGTGAGGCGCCCGTGGGGTGTTTCATTAGAGCCCACTGTGGGGCTCAAAGGAAACACCAGGGGCATGCACCGTGGGTTGTTGCAATGGGCATATTTGGCCGACAATTATGACAAAATAAATATGCTGAAATGCAGTTCAGGGCTACTTATATCATGAAGTTGGAATTGTTTAAACATAATTTTGGCAGAAAAGTATTTTGCAATTTCCTACCATGAGTAGCATAAAGATTTCCTATCTAGACCGTGATTTGGAAGAATATGTTTACATCTGCAGTCAATGAAAAGTGACTAAGGGCCGGTCTTACGACTAACGCATACAACTATTGCTATCGGGAGATTAAAGTTAGCTATCAGATAAAGGTATCAGCCACTTTAATTTTTACACATATTATGAACTGAATATATCTGCCGGATAGTTATCTGTAGGATAAACATTTTTTTGTTGTTTGCGTAAAATACAAGTTGGTACTGTTTTTACTGGGCGAGCATGCGTACAACCTGTCTAATAGCTACAACGCTCAACATTTGTTAAATAATGGCGGCTAAACGAGTGCGAGTAAACAGATGGCGTCACGTGGGCGCAGAAGCTAAGTTGTCTTGCAAGTACTAATTTCGATGTCTGCCAAAATGTGGGCAATAGTTGGGTACAACGTTAACAACATTTCATTTATTGTACCACATTTTGATAATTTGTTCTATATAAATATAACTACAAAGCTTGTCAGTTTTATATAAAAGTGTGAATTAAATGTTCTAACCATATATACAGTTAGAGCCTGAGCCTGTGCCTACTAAACACGTGAACCAAGATTTTAACCTAAAAACAACGCGTCACTATGGCAACAACAATTTAACTCCCAGATAAAAGTTATCAGTACTTAAACCTCCCGATAAAATGTTATGGGTAAATACATTTTAATCTGGCAGATAAATGCTATCTGGCAGTCATAAGACGCACTTTTAACTTATCCACCAGATAAAAATATTTATCTGCCAGATTAATATTTATCCAGGAGTCATAAAACCGGCCCTTAGATAATCACTATAAAATTTTATTGATTTGGAAATACCTCTCGGGTAACGAATCCTTTCATTTGCGAAGCAGAAGAAACTGTTGATCTTCAAAATTATGAAAAATCGAAGCAAATCTTCACCAGAAGAGGACATCAAGTCGTGTGGCTGAAACATAATGTTAAATTTCCTGCTCTATGAAAAAAACAAAACCTTTTATATTGCATTTTCATCTCATCTCGATGAAACGGGGATTTAGTGAAGTGAATCGCATACTAGTGAAAAATCAAAACAGTTTGGATATTTTTTAGTCGCGGAAGACTACTACCATCCAAGTATGCTCAAAATATTGGGACGTCAGCCAAAACTCGTCACTCTCAAGGATCACACTAATATTTTATAATTTTCTATTTTTTATCTATATATCTGTATGTATATTAAGAATTCAATATGTGATCTAAAGTGCAATAAAATTGCATGACAAAATCGATCATTAATAATAATTTAAAATACCTATTGACTGCAATGCATTATTTATATCTTAAGGTAAGAATAAGAAGCAAATGTATTTACTTAATCTGAGAGGGGTGTTGAGCAATTTTTTTTTTTAGAAGACCATTGGGTCTAAAAAGGTTAGGCAGCACTGGTTTAGACCATTCAGTTACCAAAGCAGATTGTGTATATAATTTTAAAAGGGAAAAACCAATTATTAAAAAAATTGTAAACAGTTTTTGTAACACGCTTCGGTGGTCGAGTTGTCTAAGGCATCATTATCGCAATATGCTGAACTGCGGCTGACAGGGAGATCAGGGCTAAAATCCCAGTCGGGTTACTAAATGGTTTCTCACTTTACTTCCCCGTATATTGGGGTACACACCTCTTTATCCAAATTTCCTAATCCTTAGCCCACTAGAGTATATTAAACAAAATAATAACACTAAGAACAGTTGTGTAATTAATTATATCAAACTAAACCGAAATCTAAAGTAAACGGAGCTTTCATGACAAGGTCACATGTGTTTTCCGGCTCCAAGTACAGTCTTGAGATTCAGTGAAGCAAAACTCTACTTATTTTCTATTATTTATTTTATCCAGAGATAGATCCAAAGATAATTTTACATCCTTTTTTTTATATGTTGTATATTCAAAAGCACAGAACTCTGGCATAACTTTGAAACTAAATTGAAAATGTCTTACTAAACATCGATTTTTCCATTGGAACTTCACAGTGGTCAGTGGAAAAGCGCAGAAATCACGTTGGCCAATCACAGCTAGTCCTGGCGGTGTCTTACAATCGTTTTCCCCGCCTTTCTGTACTTTAAACTGTACCAAGCTTTAGTTGTGTGGATGAGGCAATTTGGTCCTTTTACTACTCTTTCCCATGAATATTGACCTCGTCCAGTGCTGCCAGTATTTCCAAACAAACTGTCCCCGCTCGGACCTTGTTAGCCCAGTTTCCCGTGTTGATTAAGCACCCAACTGTGGTAGCCTCTTGCCAGGGTGCTTGCTAGCCTCATTAGCAGGAACACCCAACAATCCAACATAATACGATCGCTATGAATGTCCTTGTACTAGATAGCACTAAAAACACACACTTGGTTTCAGAGCGTGTTGTGGATGAACAATTTTAAATATGCAGAAATAGACAAAAGTTTATTAAGTTCCTTAGTATTTTATTCCCTAAACAGCTCACAATAGATAATTAAATGTGATAGGACAATGAAAACATAGCTAGTTTGTATACGGTACGATGTTAATTTAATTTTGATAGCAATAGGGTCTCTAGCACCAGAGATGGATACAGGTACCTTAGCACCAGAGATATATACAGGTACCCTAGAACCAGAGATGGATACAGGTCCCCTAAAACCAGAGATATATACAGGTACCCTAGCACCAGAGATGGATACAGGTACCCTAGAACCAGAGATGGATACAGGTACCCTAGAACCAGAGATGGATACAGGTCCCTAGAACCAGAGATGGATACAGGTACCTTAGCACCAGAGATATATACAGGGACCCTAGAACCAGAGATGGATACAGGTACCCTAGAACCAGAATATATACAGGTACCCTAGCACCAGAGATGGATACAGGTCCCTAGAACCAGAGATGGATACAGGGACCTTAGCACCAGAGATATATACAGGTACCCTAGCACCAGAGAATGGATACAGGTACCCTAGAACCAGAGATGGATACAGGTACCTTAGCACCCGAGATATATACAGGTACCCTAGAACCAGAGATGGATACAGGTACCCTAGAACCAAGATATATACAGGTACCCTAGCACCAGAGATGGATACAGGTCCCCTAGCAAACCCGAGATGATACAGGTACCCTAGAACCAGAGATATATACAGGTACCCTAGAACCAGAGATATATACAGGTACCCTAGAACCAAGATATATACAGGTACCCTAGAACCAGAGATATATACAGGTCCCTAGAACCAGAGATGGATACAGGTACCCTAGAACCAGAGATATATACAGGTACCCTAGAACCAGAGATATATACAGGTCCCTAGAACCAGAGATGGATACAGGTACCCTAGAACCAGAGATATATACAGGTACCCTACACCAGAGATGGATACAGGTCCCTAGCACCAGAGATGGATACAGGTACCCTAGAACCAGAGATGATACAGGTACCCTAGAACCAGAGATATATACAAGTACCCTAGAACCAGAGATAATACAGGTACCCTAGAACCAGAGATGATACCAGGTACCCTAGAACCAGAGATATATACAGGTCCCTAGAACCAGAGATGGATACAGGTACCCTAGAACCAGAGATATATACAGGTACCCTAGAACCAGAGATATATACAGGTACCCTAGAACCAGAGATATATACAGGTCCCTAGAACCAGAGATGGATACAGGTACCCTAGAACCAGAGATATATACAAGTACCCCTAGAAACCAGAGATGGATACAGGTACCCTAGAACCAGAGATATATACAAGTCCCTAGAACCAGAGATATATACAGGTCCCTAGAACCAGAGATGGATACAGGTACACTAGAACCAGAGAATATACAGGTACCCTAGCACCAGAGATGGATACAGGTCCCCTAGCACCAGAGATGGATACAGGTACCCTAGAACCAGAGATGGATACAGGTACCTTAGCACCAGAGATATATACAGGTCCCTAGAACCAGAGATGGATACAGGTACCCTTGAACCAGAGATAATAAAGGTCCTTTAGCACCAGAGATGGATACAGGTCCCTAGCACCAGAGATGGATACAGTACCCTAGAACCAGAGATATATACAGGTACCCTAGAACCAGAGATGGATACGGGTCCCCCTAGCACCAGAGATGGATACAGGTACCCTAGAACCAGAGATGGATACAGGTACCTTAGCACCAGAGATATATACAGGTCCCTAGAACCAGAGATGGATACAGGTACCCTCGTACCAGAGATGGATACAGTGTTACTAATTTCAGAGAAGTAAAACGGTTTTCTTAGAACCAGAGACGGATCCGGGGTCCCTAGCACCAGACGCAGAGGAAAGGGGATATAATCTAAGTCCTTAGCCACTTGCTTTATATTCGGGTTCAAATTAGGTCAGTATTTATCTGAACTAGTTTCCGGTCACTGCGGTGAGGTCGGGTGTAATAAACCCAATGCTGTTTGGTCTTTGACTCTCACGTGTTCAACACTGACAACACAAGACGCGGGAAACCCAGGCGCGCTCTAGCCACGGCTTATTCGTTCATGCCGCTGATTGGTCCATCCGCATCCATCACATGTCAGTAGTGGGGGCTTCTTTCGCAAACCAAAGGGAGGTTGCTTCCCGTAAAGCACACAATTATCCTCACCCTCAGTACACCTAACCAAGATTCAAACTTCAATGACCCCGTCATCAACGTCTATCTACTGTGAGAGTAGCGTCTTAGACCATGTGGCCACCGAAGTGGGTTAGATTTTCCTTAACTAGTTTGCTGGTGACAGGAGTCTGGCATTCAAATTTCTACGGAATGAACTTAGGTGGTATTTTTAATGTTTTCCCACTCTCCCTTTATGAAAGTGATGGTACATTCCCCTCAATTCTTATAATACGTGCTTGTTCCCGCCTACTTTCTTAACTCTGCTATCACCAAACTGTTAATGCTCCTTGTTGCAGTGACGTCACAGGATTGAGCAACACTGCTCCTAGTGTAGACATCAACACTGTATTACATTAGCCACTACTCTTTGGGAAGGGGCAGGAGGGGCTTTGGCCGAAAATGTTGTAACAGATATCTTTGCCGAGGTTTTATTTATTATTTAACACCTCGCGTGCTTCCAACAAACAGAAAATTGTTTGAAAAGGTCGTTCGTATGATTTCCTGATCAAAAGCGGGTTTTGCTCTTGAGTGGCTATGGTTTCTTGCTAAGTAGGGTAAAGGTAGGAAAGGTGTGGATGTCAGGAATCAGGTAAGTTATGGTTTTTTTGGCGTCAGGAAGTGGGGTGGAGGGCGACCAACATTAAACAGCCGCTGAAGTTTTTTTTAGCACTGCTCTTACTACCCGTTCGGGTTATACGCCTCTTATTGAACGGCATTGCAAGAAGTTTAGATATTATTAGTAGTTGGGATGAACTGTAAGAGGTTATACTGTATATTCTTTCTACACCCAAAAAAGTTAATATGTTGATAGCATCTATAACGGTATTACTCCTGGTTACTCTGGTCTAACTACGTGAACCATAGTTATTCTCTATGAATATAATGCAATATTTAATCTAACATTAATTTTGTTTTTGTGTAACTTTATCATCAAAGGAAAATTAAAAGAAATTAAAAAAGAAAAGTTGGTTCATTTTCAATGACGTTTCACCTAAAATACACAGTTTTAAGATCAAAGTAAATTGATAGAAACATTGATATAGCCTTTTTTAAACAGATAAAGTGTTTTCGTTCTAAACAGGGTCACATTAGAACATTATAAGATAATTGAGGATTGTTCTAGCGGTTATGAAACTTTACAATTCTCGTTCTTAAATGTATACAGCAGTGGGAGGCTATTTCCCTTCAGTAGGAGCCACCCTTGATTTTTAAAATAAATTACATTGTTAATAATATAGTTTACTTCAATAGTGTTCCAAATACAGGAATGCAATCACACATATTGACTATTATTAGCAATTTATCTGATTACAAATCTGAACCTAAAGATAAGGTAAATCGCATACTAAGACGTATAAATGCCATGGGAATAACCTTTTCCTACATTTAAAAGAGCTACAAAACCTACTGTATGTTTTCATACGCCAAGATATTTATTTGAAAGTCTGTGTCCGTTCTGACAGACACAGTAAATCTATCAATATTGGTATTTGCTACCAAGGCCGTAGCATGGGGGGAGGGGGAAGGGTTCAAACCTCAGTGAAATTGTATAAACAAAATATATATGGTTTTATTTATGGTTCAAAACAATAATCAAAATTAAGATATAAATACAAATTAGGGGCTGTGTTACCATAAAAAGCACTTCAAGAGCTTCTAGGGGTGTTAATCATTTATAAATTTTCCTAGCCTTAGACATTTTGGGGGTTATTTTACCATAAAAAAAAAACTTCACAACGCTTCAAAAAGTGTTTAATATTTAGACATTTTCCAAGCATTCGGCAGCTAGGGGTTTATTTTACCATGGAAATAAACACTTCAGAGAGCTTCTTGACCTGTTTATTATTATTTTTTTAGTTTCCAGAAATTGGGGATATGCCCACCAACGCCCCCCCCCCCCCCCCTTAAAATTATTGGCTGGCTACGGCCTTGTTTGCTACTCAAAATTTCATTTTTCTAAGAGTCTATCCGACTTCAAAGGCGAGCAAGAAAACATTATGTATTTAACAAGAGCTTGATGTATTCCACTTCTACCGCAGATACTTAAATTTAACACACTTGACGTGCAAACTGAATTCCTTGAAAAAAAAAAAAAAAAGGCAGCACAAACACGTGCAGCTAGAAAAATATATATTATTTTCACCAAAACTGTACTTGCTGTAGTGGCAACACTGGTGTCCAGTACCTGTTAACTTGAAAACCTTCAACAAATTAATGACCTTAGGATCAAGGTTGATCATTGACCTTGGTAAAGTGTCTGCTCAATTGTATTGTCTAAATATAACAGAACCGAAGGGGCAGGAAAATGGCCAATCACATTCGTTTAGAACTGAAATCATGTAGTCTGGTTATTTTTTTAATGTCATGAATTCAGGCACTCAACACGATAAAGTGTTTATTATTAATTATTATTAGCACCGCGTTTACTTACCCGGTTCGGGTTATACGCACTTACGCTAATGTGTAATGGTAGGGTGATTGTGAGATGAAATGAAGGACCTACAGTTTAACGGGGAATCCGAACCACGGTGGTGACCTGGCATTCCTCACATTCACCAAGATGTCTTGTCAGAGGGAAGGAAGGGTTTGGTTATCAGATAAATCTTTGCCGGACCGAGGATTAAACCCCCGGGCCGGGCCAGCATAGAAGTCTGACACCTTCCCCCCTAGACCACCAGGTCACCGAAAAGTGTTTTTCGTCCCTAAGTCTTTTTGGGAAGGTTTCTT
The DNA here is from genome assembly GCA_039000515.1 of Timema cristinae. NCBI lineage: Eukaryota > Metazoa > Arthropoda > Insecta > Phasmatodea > Timematidae > Timema > Timema cristinae. The sequence goes on from JBCFYV010003803.1 coordinate 16,493, forward strand.
AAAAATGAAATTGACCAATGGTTTTTAACAAAGAGTTAAAATAGGTGACTACGTCTAGCCCCATATACACAGTCCGGATCTCAATCCAGAAGGTGTGTCGTTCTTATTCCGTACGATCTACGATGCGTACTGCGTACGCTGCAGACCAATGGACGCAGTCTCATTAAATATAATATAAAGAATTCAAAAACCCTATGCGGACCATGGGACAACGCTAACCTTCAAGTCCGTAAGCTCGTAAACAATTTTTTATAATGATACGTAATGATTAAAGTATTATTTAAATTGATTATTTAATATCCAAATTAATTGGGCCTGAACTTTTTGCTCTACTTGATGAGTCTTTAAAAATATTTTACCTGTGAAGATCCCTCGAAATTAAAAAAACACTATATTCTACAATATAAAAATCAGCCCAATTTAAGCGATACTGTCCTATTAAAACAAATTTGTCATTATTATTTTGTTAGTGCTATGAATATTATGGAAGATTTAATTTTTAAAAGGTGACCTGGCAGTCTAGGGGTAAGGTGTCGGACCTCTGTGCTGGGGTTCGGGGTTCAATACTCGGTCCAGTACAGATTTATCTGATTACCAAACCCTTCCTTCACCTCTGACAAGACATCTTGTGAATGTGGGGAATGCCAGGCCTCCACCGTGGTTCGGATTCCACGTTAAACTGTAGGTCCTTCATTTCATCTCACAATCACCCTCCCACTATACATTAGCGTAAGTGCGTATAATCCGAACGGGTAGTAAGACGTGGTGCTAATAATAATAATATATAATAATAATAATAATAATAATAAATAATAGCAATAATAATAAAATAATAATAAAAATGATAATAGATAATAATAATAATAATATTCAAAAACCAGTATGGCTACCACAAAGCATTTAAAGCACGAACATAAAATATTTTCTATTTCTGAGTGTGTGGCTTTTAATCGACTAGAGCTTATTCTTGTACAGGTATTCTCATTGATTGGTACGCCTCAAGTTTAGACGTTGTCTATGCTCAACTCCTTGCGTAACAAGTTTAACTTATATCAACTACATTCAGCACTATTCACTATGTATTAATTATGATAGCTGCAATTGAAAATAACTTCGTGCGCACTAAGTGCTATGCAATATTCGCTATTAACTATGCGCTATGCATGAATATAAACTTAGCCGAACGAATGTCTACGCAGAAAAAAAAATTAAAGCATTTAAAGAATAACTAGGCGTAAAGGAAAGGTTTGCTTTTTTTATATATAAATGAGTCATATTTTAATTTATTACTTTAAAAGCAACTCCCTCCAAAATCTTGAATATAAATTATTGGATCCGTCGTAATTTTAAATAAAATTATTCAACATTTTTCAAACCAGGCCGATGTGACAGGTGTTGCAACTTCACAACACCTAAACAACTCTAAATTCTACACCATTATTGCGATGCGCTTGTGCCCAAACGAAACATAGAACATAAACCATTATTTTTGTTAGAGCAGTGGTTCCCAACCTGGGGGCGATCGCAATAAATAAGTGGGAGGGCGATTTGGGGCAATGAGTATTCAAAGGGGGAAAAATTAAAATAGTAATGACAGTAGAAGTTGCCGGGTAGCACGAGTCACTGGCTATCTCAGCCGGCGAGTACACTGCACTCATCCCTCTTCACAGTCCCCCACCTGTTGTTGTTCAGCGCGGCCGACTGGTGACTCAACCCCCTCCCCCTCCTGCCAACACAACACACTTGCCATTGACCTACATTCGTCTCAGTCTTCACTAGCCTTTGTGTGCCTCACCATCAGTTTTTTGCGTGTCTTTTCTGTTTTTGTGCGTTTGTTTGAAGTGTAGAAGTTCATGCACAATGGATTCAAAAAAGAAAGTCGTCTATACTCAGCTGAATATTTAAAATTCGGTTTTATCACGTCACCGCAAAATGTGCAGTTTCCCCATTGTCTTTGTGCGATAAAACATTTACTAGTAATGAAGCCATGAAGCCTTCGCAAATGAAAGATCATTTATCAAGAGTACACAGTGATAAAGTGAGTAAAGAACTTAGTTATTTTCAACACCTCAAAGCTAAAGCTGTTAAACGGCCTGATGTGAGTGAATTATTTAAAAAACGAGCAACCGATCTTGACAAAGGTCTTCTTGCTTCTTACGAGGTGTCTTTATTGATCGCTAAATGTGGTAAACCTCACACAATTGGCGAAACCTTGTTTTACCGCTACCAAAAAATTATTGAAATCATGCTAGGCGAGGGCCCTAGTAATAAGATAAGTCAATTGGTTCCTTTGAGCAACATACTGTTTCCAGCGAATTGACGAAATGGCCACAGACGTTGAATCCAAACTCACCAATTTGTTGAAAAAAAGTAAATTTGCATTGCAGATTATGAATCAACTGTGATTGATAACAAAGCAATTTTATTAACTTAGTGAGTTTATCAATGAACAAAAGAAATTACCGAGGAAATGCTGGTTTGCTAGAACTTTGATCACTGATACGAGGGATCACGATTTTTAAAGTGGTACAAGTTATTTTGAGGAAAAAGATATTCGCCTAACAAACTGAGCGCTTGCGCAACAGACGGTGCTCCTGCCATGTCAGGTCGTCATGCTGGGTTTCTAGCCCACCTTAAGAAAGAAGTGCCAGAGGTCATTACTATCATTGTGTCATTCATCGTCAACACTTAGCTGCGAAAAATTGAGTGGTGTCCTGCATGAAACCCTAAACTGGTCATTACTGGTGTCAACAAGATTAAAGCTAGTTACCTCAATGACCGTCTGTTCCGACAACATTGCGATGAAAATGATGAGGAATTCGAACGCTTGCTTCTACATACGGCCGTGAGGTGGCTTTCCAAAGGAAACTGTTTGCGCCGTTTCTTCGAATTATTTGACACGGTTACTGAGTTTCTCGACACGTCTGATCCGTTTTAAGTGAGAATTTGAATCAACGCAAGTTGGAACTTGCGTACCTTACAGATATATTTTGAAAAAATGAACGAAGTCAAATAAGGCTTCAAGGAACAAGATGTACCTTATCAAGGCCAAAGGAATTATTTCATCATTCATCGCCAAGTTTGTTATTCACAAGGTAAATATGGCCGTAAATAGCTGATTCAGTTTCCGGACCCTTAAAAAGTGTTCAGTGTCAGCTAACGGGACTCCTGAACTCCCAGAAGACAAAATCCTAATTTTTACTGATCACCTTGACCAGTTAAAAGCTGACATGGAATTAAGATTTGAATATTTGACCAAGTTACAAATTCCTGATTGGATTCAGATCCTTCTCGTTTGAAGCTGTGGATAAGCTTGATAACCTTTGCAGACAAGTTTCTAGATCTGAAGTATGACTGTGAGGCGAAAATCATTTTCAAGCAGAGCGGTTACAAGTTAGGCTGGGTGAAGATTATAGACACTTACCACAACTGTGGGGAAAAACTGAACCACTTCTCATCTCGTTCCCGTCAACATATTTAGTTGAAAAAGGATTTAGTTCTGTTGTCCAGCTCCTCACAAAACAAAGAAATAAGTTGGAAATTTGCCTCAAAGGAGACTTGCGCCTGAACTTGACGAACATAAACCCGGGATATTCAAGCTTTAACTGAAATCTCCCAAGCACAAGGCAGCCTATGAAAAAGTAAAATAAAACAATAAAAAATTTTCAAACTTTCATTTAGTTTTTTCAAATTTTAACTGTCAACTTCTTATTTTTCCCCAGATCCAATTTAAAAACGAAAACATGTACTCCTGTTTTTAAATGTACATTAATGACTAGTTAATTATTCCATTTCTTTGTTATTTAAAACAAATCTGTAAAAAATGTACATTTTTTTTCTATTTTATTCAAGAGTGACCGGAAAAAAACTGCTTTGGTTATTTTATATACGGTAGTAAAATTGTTTATAATAATAAAACTGCTTTTTTAAATTCACAACCTTACTCAAATTAAAATTAGGCATACAATAAAATGAAAAGGGGCGATGGGTGTTAGTCAACCTCCAAAAAGGGAGATGGGCCACAAAAGGTTGGAACCACTGCGTTAAGACTTAAAATTCAAAACATTGAAAGGCCTATGGTTAAAACCGATCCATTTTTGGGTTGACAGTTTTCTGCATTCTTCTCTGACACTTGTCTCAATTTCACGGTTTTCTAACGAAGACTACAGAAAACGGCGCTTTAATGCGACGCCTGTTTAAGCTATATTACCTGTTTTAAAGTCAATCTGGATGTAATATGGGCTACTAGAACAAAACCCGGGTTTCGGCTACATGCTAGGCCCCACACAAGTTTTAAAAAACCTATAAATATGCCAATATACATAGATTTTATTAATTTTCTTTTGGTTTAAAAATATGTGAATAGCATATGCCTAAGTTTAGTTGTGTCGCCCTTACATGTATTGGAGGAGTCTAGTTTGGCTTTAGAGATTCGTTGGTGAGAAAGGAGTTTGAAACCGAGAAACAAAATAATAAAACCTAAACCCGGGTAACATTTTGGAAGCAACTCATCATCAGGAACGGCTGTAAATATTATATATAGTTTTGAATGTAATAATTGCCCTTGTAAATTGAATTATATTTTTTATGAATAATTCTAATTTCAGTATAATTATTGCTTCCAAGGAGTGAATATGTATGTACCTTTGGGAAGAACTCGTCAGGTAAAAGCTCGCTTCAAAAAATGTTTTGAACTACTGTCCTCGTATCGCCAGAAATAGCGTGCAGCGTGCTGCCAGGATGATCTATCAGCGACACTTGCTGTTGACTGAGATGGCCACATGTGACTAGCACAGCACACCTACATTGACTTAGTTCAAATCCCAGCAACGTAACTTCTACATATTCCGGGGCGCAGCATTGAGGACTTATTTAAATTTTATTAAGAAACGAGCAAGTAAACGCTTTTCTTGGCTTCAAATAGACAGAAAAAAAAAATCTTAATTTTATTTCTTTAGACCCAATTTTAATAAATTTAATAAAATCACTTCGGGGTGGACGTGAGTGAAGAATGACTCTGGGCCACAGACAAGGTACGCAGATCCTCAGCCCAAGAAGTCTCGCCGCGCTCCTGGGGCCAGGGTTTAGTCCATCAACACCGGAGCTCTCTAGTGTCATTGCTCAGTGATAAAAGCACCTCCAAATGTCCAGTTGTTAAAGGGCTCACTTAATATGTCCATCATAAAGGCAACCATTGTAATCTTAATGTTCAGTCTGTTAAGCTCTTTGTAAAGTGGAATTAAAGTGAAGAGGGGTGGGTCAATTCCTGAACCTAGGTTTGTGGGAAACCGGCCGATGACTCTAGAAAGATATTTGTATACTTCTCTCTAGTGAAACATAATTTAAATGAGTGCTTTTAAATCTCTCTCTAAGGCGCGTACGATTCCAGCGTTGAAGGGAATCTTACTCTCCCACGGAGTGCAGCCCTTTTACCCTGGAGGATGTTGGTTAGGTGTTTCCGTGTGTGTGTCCTGGGTCACAAACAACCCTGGACACAAACCGGACCCTCAACCTCCAGGTTAAAATGGTTGCGCTCATCGGGAGAGCTTGAGTCCTTCAACACGGAATCGCTACGTCAGTTCCCAAGTGACAACATCGCTATCAAGCAGAAAAGACAAATTTACTTTATAGTATCAATAAACCTGTTTTCACAAAGCTAGGTTCAGGTAGCGGTGCCAGCCCCCTTCCCATAACCCACCCACCCCACCCCAAACAACCTACTTATACGCAAATTAAAAGACAACGTAGAAACAAAGGGCCTTTTTTTTTTTTCAACAAAAGTTACAAATTGTCAAGTTTCAAAAATCTTTTAAAAAGTCGACATTACTTGTCTGAAAAGGTTTTTTCTTTGAAATAGGGGGATTTGAGAAAAGGAGCGTTATTTTTTGGTAACAGTTTTCACTTGAAAGTGTTTTTTCACTGAGAACGCAACAGCTAAGCGGTCCCCCATGCCCCCTAGACTCAAACTGGCTCAAAAAGCGCAGCGAATCTCCCGAAGGGGTGAGGGGGAGGGGGCCGGTGTTTCATTTTCTGTGGCCGGCACGGGGTGATCCTGGGAACTCATGGTTTGAGAGCATTGGCAAACAAAACCAAAAGCTCGGTTTAATTCCCGGACCAGACAATTTTTAAAATTTTTTAAATATAAATTATGTTTTAGAACCCGGAACCCACTCTTGAACTCCAAAAAAAAATAGTACCTTTTCATTTTCGTCAAAATTTTTTAGATTTTTTTCACATACGTCTCTTGGTCTCACGAACAAATTCAAGTCAAAACATAAGGTTTTAATTAAGAATTGTAAATGAAATAGTGCACCCCCCAAAAAATATTTAATAAAGTGTTTCCTCTTGTCACCACTCAAGTTTTTTTTTTTTCTAATCTAAAATAAAAAAAAAATTTAACGGTTAAAATATTTTGATATTTTATGGGTTCCAAAACAAATTCCCCCAAAAAATTAATTAGCAAGTGAAAAGGGTCGTACGTTTTGGATCCCTCTCATAATTCAAAAAGTCATGGATGAAGGGGTTTTTTTTTTAAAGGAAAACGGTAGAAAATTTTCCTTTTTAAAAACTTCATCCAGGGATGATCATGTTTTTAGAAGTAATTTCAATAAAATACGTTTTAAAACGTCCTTTGTTTTAAACTCCTTTCGTTTATTTAAAAATATGGCGAAATTTTTGGGGGCCTTTTAACCCAATGGGAAAGCTACCTTTGGAAACATCGGGGTTGCCGGGATTTCTCCTATTAAATTTTAAACCATTTGGTGACAAGGGGCCCAAAGGGAAGAAAGGGGGTTGGTCATATAAAGCAGTTTGTCCTATAGTATCCACAGAAAAAAGGGGAATATCACAGAACATAGAAAACTCAACAAACATATAAAACCCCCAAAAAAAAGGGGAACTCAACAAGAAAATCCAGATGAACCCCCACATTTTCAGACCCTCCGCGTCTTTTCCCAAAAACGAAACAAACATATCTTTTAAATGTCAAGTTTAAACATTAGGGGAATTTAAAATTAAATAAAAAAAAATCGTGAAAATTTAAATTTTCATTTTTTTTTCAATAAATAACTAATAACAAAAAGCCATCCGGGGAGGATAAAACTAAAGGGAAAATTTTACAGCACAACGAACATTTTTATTAATAAAAGGGAAGAGTTTGGGGTACTGTCTGCCCAAGAGCTTTCACGATATCTACCGCATGCAGGAGCCAAAAATTTTAAAAATTAGAGCCCCGGGTGCACAACATATCATTTCAAAGGGCCAAAATTTTAAAATTAGGGATTTTTTTTTTTTTAAAAATTAATTAAAATCTAGATCTGAAGAAATAAAATGAGATTTTTTTTTGGGGGGTTTTGTTTGAAGCAAAGAACTTGGGTTTACCGGGGATTAAAATTTTTAAAACTAATATTTGAAGGGGGACCTTCGGTCTCGGGGAAGGGGTTTGGCTTCTAGCTGGGGGCCGGGTTCCTCCTCGGTCCCGGCCGATTTATCTGATTACCAAACCCTTCCTTTACCTCTGACAAAAGAATCTTGAATGTGGGGGGTGACAGCCCCCAGGGTTTGGGTTCCCCGTAAACGTAGGCCCCTTTTTATCTCACAAACACCCTACCCGCACATTAAACCGGAAAGGGGTTTAAACCCGGGCGGGTAATAAGACCAATAAAAATAATAAAAAATTTGAAACAAAATGGTATCATTTAGCGATTACTTGCAAAAAGACCAAAATCACCCCTATCAAGTTCGTTTTGGGAAAAGGAAAATAACTTTGTATAAGTTATAAGGGTTTTTCGCCCAACCCGAAACTTGGAAATTTCCTTTCTACGGGAAACTTTACTCCAAGGACGGCTATAAACATTTTTTGGTTTGGTTTTCCCCAAAGGTTTAAATTTGGGCCTTTTATTTTTTTTTAAAAAATGTTTTTTTTTATACTTTTCCCGCCAGTTCAATCCTTTTAAAGGTTTAAATTATTTATTTCGTGTAATAATTTTTTCCCCGTAATTTAGGGGAACCTTTAAATTTCAAATTTGTGAAAATTTAAAAACCAATACAAATTGGGTCTATCTTTAATATCGTTTTGGGCCCACTTTTGTGGGGGGGCCCAGGGGGCCTAAGACGGTTTCTCCGCAAAGACACTGCCCAAGACGAGTAGAAATTTGGGGTTCGATCCCAATCGGGGGTCTGAGGGTTTATTTTTCCTAAAAGGGTTTTCCACCCCTCCCTTTCACTACCTCAAAAAACAAACCCTTTCTATCCCTAACCCATTTTGTGTCACTAGTACATAGGGGTACAACCCGAACAGGTAGTAAGACGCGTGGGTAAAAAAAAATAAATTTTTGGGAAAAAACTAAAAAAATTTTTATTACCGTGGGGTTTTTTTAGTTCCTGTTTGGGGTATACGCATATTTACAATTTCGTTAAGGGTAGGGGTAAGTAAGGGATAATCTAAGAGTTTTCCTATTTCGTGGGGAGGAGAGGGAAAAACCTTTTTTGAAAAACCTCATTTCACCTATCCGAGATTTTGACCCCGACTCTTTACCAGACCCAAAAAAACTTACATTCAAACCACGTGCTCACTATCTAACTTTTAAAACCGCTATTTTTGGGGTATTGTACTATTAAGCATTTTTCAGTAATTTACTCAAACTTTGAAAAGGAAAAAAAAGGGGGAATTAAAAACCCTGTTGGGTTGGGAAATCTTAGACGGGGGGTACTGGGGTTTTTTTCTTAAATTTGGTTTTTTCCCCCCCTGTTTCTTTTTAAAGCGGGGACATTTATTATGCGATTTTCCCCCTTAACCCCTTGTGTGAACAAATCAGTAATTTTTATTTTCCGGGTGGGGAGTAAAACCGATCCAAAAAAATTTAAAACCTGAGGCCCCCCGTCATGTATTTAATTTCCGGGGGTTTAACTTTGGGCCCTTTTACCGTCACATAGCAGTCGCCGGGAGTTAACGCTC
>JBCFYV010003804.1:0-24880 GCA_039000515.1 Timema cristinae
GTAAATGGAACCCAAATTTCACCAATGATGAATTTTTCGGCCATGCTGGGGAATTTAACCTAGAACCCTTTGCTCAGTATGCAAACGCACTACTGACTAAGCTAAGGTGCCGGATGATGCTTGTTTATAGCATTGCCTTTGATTATTGATGGTTTTCAATTAATGATGTTATAACTTATTCTTAATGGGTGCTAATATTGCTTGTGTTGTCTCATCTTTAACATTTCTGGTACTCCTTTGTGGAAAAATAGGAAAAATACTAACACGTTATCACGCATGTTACTAACACGTTATCACGCATGTTACTAACACGTTATCACGCATGTTTTGTGATTATACAGAAGAGACATAACCTTCCCCGCGGTGTAGTGGTCAGTCCGAGTCTTGAGGTTCCAGGATTGATTAATTAGGATTAAGTTAGGTTAAAGTGTTTTCATTAATTCTCCATCCTTATTTCACTATCATCATCATCATCATCACCTTAATTCATCTCAACGAGACATGGAAATAAACTCCACGGAAAGATTGTCCGGTTAGTATATTCGGGGTCCAACGGTATATTAGTATTGGTTAATCTTTCCACTACTAGACTACGAATGATGAAGCAAAGTCACCTAATACTATTAAAATATTAGAATAAAATAATTAATGTGTTGAAGTTTTTCCCTCTTAAACAAAACGTAGCTTTAAACATGATAAATCATACACCCTAATAGGTTTATATGTTTCACATAAACATTATATTAATTCATAATGTATTATATATATATATATATATATATAATATATATAAACATTATATTAATTCATAATGTATTATATATATATATATATATATATATATATATAAACATTATATTAATTCATAATGTATTATATATATATATATATATAAACATTATATTAATTCATAAGTATTATATATATATATATATATTTGTATAGTAACCTGTAATATACACTCCAATTATTTTAAAAGGAAATATAATTTGCATGCACATAAAGAAAGTGCTGTCGGGCTATAGAGAACTTTGATTAATAAAATCAAATCGAATCTCACAGCAGCGCGTGGTGGAGTCTCGCACAACTAACTATCAGCTCATCTCTATAGATGGCTTCTTCAAAACGGGTCTTCGAGAAAGGAAGGGGGGGGGGAGCATATTTCCTCTTCAATCTCTATGATTTCCTAGGAGTCCAATTATTTCCCGCGAACACCGCTCGTGTCTATTCTGTACCCCGTGCGTGTTTCAACTGACACGAGGCTACGGAACTCAACATGTAATATATCTTGAAATCTCTCTATATATAAAAGTGAAAGCCCTGACTCACTGAATGACTCACTCACTCACTAATTCTCACTCTTCCACGAAACTAGAGGGCTGAAATTTGGCACAGGTTTTCCTTATACGCTATTTAGGAAAAGTAAAGATGTTTCATTCCGATGTTTTGTGATTAAGGGGGTGAAATCGGGGTAACCACCCTAATCAATATTTTTGCTTTATAAACTCTTTTTAAACGTTTAGAGGGTAATAAATCCGATAAGTTTGTTCTAATAATGCCTTCGAAAAAATATAGTAATTATTTTAACCCCGTAGATGCTTCTAAGGGGTGGAAAAAAACGAATACAGACAATTAATTAAAATATGTAATTACGTTTTAATATGCTTCTCCAAGAGACGGTAGAAGTCTGTGGTTTATTATTTTGCTGAATGTTGTGAAGTTTGTAGTGTTTGTAGTGTCTGTGAAAGTGAGAGGGGGAGACCTGTCCAGCCGCGCTCAGCTGATAACACCCCAGACAGCAGGCAAGGGGGGGGGGGGGGCTGCCTAAAATAAAACTCCCCATGAGAAACAATACATGGTCACCTCCTCGCGGGGTTTCTCGGGTAGTACTATGAAACCATGCCATTAAGCTTCAAACAAAAATTCCTCATTTTCATCCAAAAATAAATAATAACAATATCCCGTGCGAAGAAACGGGGATTAGGCTAATACATACTAATAGCGTGCGCTTACGAACGTCATTTTAACTCTTAAATTTTATTAGAAAGCAATTTGAAATCGGTATCGTAATAACAATGCATTTTATATAGTGACGTTGAAATAAATTGTCCCAATCTTCGATTTAATCAAATATTACCAACACAAAATAATAGAACTTAAAAATTAATGTACAATTATTTTAATGTGATAAATGGAAAAATCAATGAAAATTCATTAATAATAACTATAACACAAAAAATAGATTAAAGTTAGTAAAAGATTGATTAGTGTTAAGATCTTTTTTTAATTGAGGTATGAAAGTTGAATAAAAAACAAACTTAGCGTGCTATAGCAATTCAATTATTCAAAACTCTAATGTTATTGTTAGCTAAAATTGTTTTCACTCAACTTTATATATCTCAATTTAAAAAAACACTTATCCCTAGTCAATCTTTTATTAACTTTAATCCAAGTTTGCAAAATCTTTTCATAATAATTGTTAATGAATTTTCAGTGATTTCGTCCATAAGTCTTATTATTTTGTGTTTAGCGCAACTTACTTAAAATATTATTTTAAATATTTTTTAAAAGGTTAAAATATTACCAATAATACAGTATGTTCTTATAAAACGCGATTACCGGAATTTCCTTTAAATTGAACTTTTTAAAATCTTTTTACAATATTTTATTCATAGGTTTCTTTATTTTATTATAAATAACAAGTTATGTAACTATATATTTAAATGACACAATGATGCTTAACAGCCTATTATTATTATTATTATTATTATTATTATTATTATTATTATTATTATTATTTATTATTATTATTAGCACCACGTCTTACTACCCGTTCGGGTTATACGCACTTACGCTAATGTGTAATGGTAGGGTGATTGTGAAATGAAATGAAGGACCTACAGTTTAACGTGGAATCCGAACCACGGGGAGGCCTGGCATTCCCCACTTTCACAAAATGTCTTGCCAGAGGTGAAGGAAGGGTTTGGCAATCAGATAAATCTGTGCCGGGACCTAGGATTGAACCCCGGCCGCCAGCATAGAAGTCTGACACCTTACCCCTAGACCGCCAGGTCACCCAACAGCCTGTTAAATACTGGCCATGTTTGCCTAGATTGAAGACGTTTAATTTTTTTAAGTAACTAATACTAAGCGTTGCTATAATTTATTAAACCTATGATTCATAAATATTAATCCTTTGATCAACAACAATTGGTCCTCGTGATTGTTATGTAACTCACAATTGTATCAATGGGCACGCGGACTAAAAATCCAGTGTTCATCTAGTTTGGTTTACCTGTCAGACTTTGCCTTAAAATATAAGTTAAGAATGACCTTGAGCACGGGACGCTCCCGGCATAGCTCAGTGGTAGAGAAAGTGGTGCACTGAGCCAAAAGTCCCGGGTTCAATTCACATGTCCTGGTGTCATTTTTCAAATTATTCCCACACTTTTAGGATAGAGCTAGACCTACTATTCGTGCTGTGTGTCTAGACTAGTGTCATAAACACTACCCATACATGTCAGGGTATAGTCCCAGACTTATAGTCAGATACACTATCCGTACAACATGTCAGGATTGAAACCCACTTTCTTTTTAGCTTAGGGGTCAGTCCCCCAAACCCAGTGCCCCCGTGCAGGTTTTAAACCACATTCTATTAGTTTTTGAGTCAGTACACAAAAACGGGTGCCCCCTGACAGGTTTAAACCCACATTTATTAGTTGAGTCAGTAACACTAACGGCACCCTGACAGGATTAAACCACATTCTTTTTAAAGTTTTAGAGTCAGCCCACACTAACAGTGCACCGTGACAGGATTGAACCACATTCTATTAGCTTAGAGTCAGTCACACAAAACGTGCACCGTGAAAGGTTTTAAACCACAATCTTTTACCCTTAGAGTCAGTCACACAAAAACAGTGCACCCTGATAGGATTGAACCCATTCTATTAGCTTAGAGTCAGTCACACTAACAGTGCCCCCTGACGGATTGAACCGCATTCTTTTTTGCTTAGAGTCAGTCACACAAAACAGGCACCGTGACAGGTTTTTGGGAACCACATTCTATTAGCTTAGAGTAAAGTCACCTAACAGTGCCCCGTGACAGGTTTTGAACCCATTTATTAGTTAGAGTCATCCACTAACAGTGCCCCCTGACAGTATTGAACCACAATCTATTAGCTTAGGTCAGTCACACTAAATTTGCACCGTGACAGGATTGAACCACATTCTTTTTAGTTTTGAGTCATCACACTAACATTTGCACCGTGACAGGTTTTTAAACCACATTCTATTAGCTTAAAATCAGTCACACTAAAGTCCCCTGATAGGTTTTGAACCACTTTCCCTATTAGTTAGAGTCAGTCCCACTAACAGTGCCCCTGAAAAGGTTTTGAACCACATTCTTTTAGTTTTTAGGGGTCAGTCCCCCACTAACAGTGCACCGTGACGGGGATTAAACCCAAACATTCTATTAGTTTTAGGTCAGTCACCCTAACATTTGCACCGTGACAGGTTTGAACCGAAATTCAAATTGTTTTGAGTCAGTCACACAAAACAGTGAACCCTGACAGTATTGAACCGCATTTTTTAGTTTAGGGGGTCAGTCCATTTAACGTGCCCCCGTGACAGGTTTGGGAAACCACATTCTTTAGCTTAGAGTCAGTCAATTTAACAGTGCCCCGTGACGGATTGAACCGCATTCTTTTTAGTTTTAGGTAAAGTACACTAACAGTGAAACCGTGCAGTTTTTGAACCGCTTTCTATTAGCTTTGGAGTCAGTCACACTAACAGTGCACCGGGGACAGGATTGAACCACATTTATTGGGCCTTAGAGTAAGTCACAAAACAGTCCCCCCCCGTGAAAGGTTTTTGAACCACATTTCTTTTTTGTTAGAGTCAGTCACATTTAACAGTGAAACCGTGACAGGGATTAACCCCCATTCTTTTTGGGGCCTTTTAAGTCGCCCACCAATAACAGTGCACCCTGACAGTTTTGAACCAAAAATCTATTACCCCTTAGAGTAAAGTCACACTAACAGTGAACCCTGACAGGATTGAACCCCAAATGCCCCGGGAAAAAGATTCAGGCACCAAAGTTAAATTTAAAAATATTTAGGTTTCCCCCTACCGGGGGAAAACTTTTTTTCCTTTATTTCCTTTGAAAATATTTTGGTTTGAAGGAAAACAAAAGCAATATAAAAACTATTTAACAAATCATAAAAATTTGAATATCATTCCATTACAAATTTTTTTTTAGAAACAAAAATAAGCATAAACAGCATAGTTTATTTTCCCCACACAATATGGGGGGGGAGGTTTAAAAAATATTTTTCCATTACTACTTCAATTTCGTTCTTTTCGCTACGCTCTCTTTCTACACGCTCCCCGGTTGCCCGGGTTGGCCCTTTTAAAAGTTTCAAAGTTTGGTCTGGGGGGAATTTAATTGGGACGGATTGTAGCTGGGGTCCGCAGCATGTGGCCTATTTCTGAAAAATCATTATTTTTCCCCTTTTTTGGGAGTGAGCCCTAATACAATTTTAAATTTTAAAAAATATAATATTTAGTTGCGGGGTTTTTTTACTGTTTCCAAACAGGAAATTTCTCGTATAGCTTGGTAAATTTAAAACCATCATGATATGCGCATTTGTAATATTTAATTGGTTTTGCCGGAGTTTGAATGTGATTGCGGGTTTTAATTTTTTTTTTTTATTTTGATCGTAATCTTAAAAAAAAATCCATATATTTTTGCTGGGCGATTTCCCCCACGTCCATTTTCCCGATTCTGCCTTTTAAAAAATGGGGGTGAAGAAAGACCTCAACGCAGGAGGCTAGGGTTTGTTTAGTTGTTAGAGCATTGGGTAATTTTCAGGGATCCTTTGGGGGTTTGATTCTCATGGAAGGTTTTTTATTTTTTCAATTTAATGAATTTTGATATTTAAAATGCAGCTATAAGCGTAATTAAAAAATATAATTTGCGTGGCTATTTAACCCTGTATTGAAATTTTTCTTTTACAGAGTAATTTTTTTACGTATGTAAATTATTTTACAGGTTTTTTTTAACCCCGTAAAAAACTTTTATTTAAGGGGTATCATATGGGGAAAAAAATAAAAAATATATTCGCTATGTATTTGGGAAAAAAAAAAGAAAATGAAAAAATTTTTATTACGATTAGTTTTCTCTATCTTTAACCCCAAATATAATATTTTAAAACGAAAAATGTTTTTTAAATCCCAAAACCAATTTTAAAAATAAAAATTGTCAAAAAACTAAATGAATGTTTTAGATTGAGAATGGTTTAAAATCCGAATTTTTTAATGTTTGGGAAAAGAAAATGGTTCGAATCCAAAAAGTTTTATTTTATTAAAAAATGAATAAAATCCCAAAACAAAAAACTGTGTTAGTTTTTAAAATTTTTCCCGATTTTTTAAATTTTTTTCATTTTTTAAAAAAACTTAAAGGCCCAATTAAAAACCCTACCCCAAAAAAGAATGTCCCGTCTTTTATATATTGCGAGATTCGTGGTTTATATGGTAAAGGGAAAAAAATAGGGTCCATGTGAATTTTTTTTAAAAAAAATTTTAAAATTTTTAAAAAGTTTGAATTTTTTTAAAATTTTAAATTAGAAATAAGTTCCATCGAATCCGGATTTATTTGTATTTGAATTTTGAATCCTATAAGAATTTTTCAAAGAAAAAAATTTTTGGAATTTCAAATCAAATCCTAATATAATTAGAAGATTCATATTTGGTTTTAAAATTTAAAGATTCGTACAGGTTCGTTTCATTCTGTCCCAAAATTTTTCTAAAATGGGGTTCTGGGGATTTATGGAAAAGGAATGAAACAATGATGTCAAAATTCAAAAAACCAGTAAAGCGGTTGTTGTAGAGGTTTCAAGCAAAATAAGGAATGGCTCAGCTGATTATAGGAAAATTTGTCAAAGTGACGGGCAGAGGATTCAAGTAAATATGAATAATGCCTTTTAAACCCTGTATGAATTTTCAAAATTTTGAATTTCGATGATTGGATTTGATTAAAAATTTTAAGTCTTTTATTGAAAAAATTCGTATTTGATTCAAAATTTCGAACCCGTGTTCGGATTTGATTCAAAATTTTGAGTCTTATTATTGTAAAATTCTTTTTTTTAAAATCAAAATAAATCCTAGATTGTATTATATGAGTTTAGTTCAAAATCGAATTTTTTAAAATTTAAAACAGTGGGGGACCCCCATTTTTGAGGCCATGAAGCTTGAATTGCTCATTCGCAAAGCAACGAGGTCTGGGTAGCCAATTTTACCTTCTTCAATGGGGTTGGCCCCGACTGAGCCCCCCGAAAAAAAAAAAAGCCGTAAAATTCAAAATTTGATTAAAATTGTTTACTGGATTATTTAACACTAAAAGTCACTGGATTGTTTCCAAATTTCCACGTTTATAGTTTATGAGTTATGGAGGGGGGGGAAACTTAGGGAAATTTATACTATACATTTTTTAATGCACTAGATAGCTGTTGCCCGCGGTTTGCTCGCGGGGGGAATTTGATTATTACAAATACGAAAAAATATAAATATGTATTTAAATTAATTTAAAAAATATTACGTTACGTTGATGACCATAACTTGACCTCAGATCAAAAATAATGCAAGTCCCATACAAACTTTACCCCCCCTTTTTTATCCCTTATTAAATAAAAATTTTCCAAAATTCCTGAAACACGTATTTATTTGTTTTTCGTCAAAAACCGAAATACAAAATTTTGTTTTGTAACTTTCAAAATGACGGACTTTCTACTATTATCATCCCCTATTTTGACCCTTTTGGGGTGGAATTTTCTAAAATCCTTTCTTGTGGGTGCCTACATAACAAAATGAATATCAGTCCGAATTTCATGCTTGTAGCCTTGATAGTTTGCGCTCGGCGATGATGAATCGTCAGTCAGTCAGTCAGGACATGTTATTTTATAAGTATAGATCATAGAAATATGAAAATAAAACATAAAAATACCTCAGTCAGTATAAATTTTATTTTAGAAGGTTGAGAATATTGCAGCATGAAGTAATTTCACAAAATACTCTAAACTTTATTTTTTCTAACAAATATTATTCAAGTACGTTTTGTCATTGAGAACTTCCTTGCAGTGTCATTTTCCAGACACAATTTGCACCAAAATTTAAGCACTTTGGGGATGACCAAAAACATTTTTTTTTATAAAGGATAGCTTTTAAAAATTCCTTTTGTTTTACAAACTCGTGTGGGGATTGTCAGTCAGCTTAAAAGCGTAGTAAAATTGGGGAACAAATTTAAAAAATTAGGGGTTGTCACAAATAAACTTTGCTTTTATTGGCGTGTTTCCTTATGTTTTCTGGGGTTTCTTATAATGTGAAAATATTTTTTGGCTGATAGCAGTCTTTAGTTTTGTGGTCAGTATAATCTTTTTTTTAGGTTATTTTGGGTTTTTAATGCTGTTGTTGTGGGACTTCTGCCCCAAAATTTTTTTAGCCCCTATCAAAAAAGCAACACCACTTTTCCCCATCTGAAAACTTCCTTTTAACAATGTGTTTGAAAGAGCCCAAACCCTCGAAGTGATCTTCCCAAAAAACCCTTTTTGCTTCTGATTTTATAGGGGTTTAAATCCTACCGAAAGAAAGTTTTGGGGTTTTCTTTAACAAACAAAAAGTAAAGTGAAAGAGAAGAAAACCCTTTAAAATACATTTGAAACCGGAGTTTTGGAGTTTTCTTACTTGTTTTGTTGAAAAGCTCCGGACTTCTTTCACAAAGGGCCCCTGTTAAAAAACAGATAATCTAGATTTCCCAAACTTTTATGGATTTTTTTGATCTTTTTTTAAAAATCAATAAAAAGGCTTCTGTTCTGGGTTTTTAAAAAATATGTTTGAGGTTTATAAATTATCCATTTTTAATTACTCGGACTGCTTCACAGTGTGCAGACCATTAGTTTAAAATTAAGCCCCCTTTGGGAGGAAAGGTAGATTGCCAGGGTGTTTTTAAAAACCCTTTCCCATCTTTGTAGATAACCAGAAAAAAAAATTTTTTTACAGATCCTGCAACTTTCCAAAAGTCAACAACTTCGGGGTAAAAACCCAAAAAAACTGAAATTTTCCCCAAAAAGATAAAGTGAATGGACTGCACTGGTAAAGCTGCAAAACTTTTTGGTTTTTTTTTTTTAAAGAGTGCATGTAGCCCTTTTTTTTGGATGCTTTAAAGAAAGGGCTGCCCATAGTTCCCTTTCAAGGGAGTTTAAATTTCCCCCGGGGACATATTGTATTTTTTTACGGAAAGGTCGGGAAAAAAAAAATTTCTATCGGTAAAAAAAGGTCAAAAATCTCTCCCCAAGGGCAATACCGAACCACTTTTAACGTGTTTCAACATGGAGGTCGGGTTGTAAAAAGTCAACAAAAAATAGAGCGTATTTGGGTTGTCTAGGTTGTTGGTTTTCAACCCCAAAAGGGGGGGAAAAGTAGTAAAGAGGGAAAATAAGCAGGTTTTTTTAAAAAATTTTATTGACGGGCGTTTTGGGAGTGACCCCCAGGTTTTAAAGGGGACGTCAGTGAGTAAGGGTAGCCCTGCGGTCAGCCTTTTGGGGACTTTGCCCGGTAGGTTTTTTGTTTAATTTTTTTGGACGTAAACCCTTTTTTTGGGGTTGTATTATTTGCAGGTCGCAAATTAAAAAAATTTTGGTGACTTTTTAGGGTCCCCCTCCCATTTTTTTGGTAAGGTCCCCCTTTTAAAGCCCCCCCTTTTGGAAATTTGGTCGGTAGGTATGCTTTTGTATTGTGACGTCATCCTAAATTGTTGTTTTGGACTGCAGGTCCCCCAAATTTTTTAAAAAATTTTGGGGTTGACTTTTTTTTGGGGGTCCCCCTCCCCGTTTTTTAAAAAAAAGGTCCCCCCGGACGCCCGCCTGTTGGAGAGTCGGTAGGTATCTAAAAGTTTTGTGCCCGTATCCTGATTTTTGTATTAAATGCAGGTCGCAAAATTATTCAAAAATAATGGTGACGTTTTTTTGGGGGTCATCCCTGCCCATTTTTTAAATTGAGAAAAGGTCAGCCCTGACGTCGGGCCGGTTGTACGTTCGGTTAGGGATCAAAAGTTTTGTGACGTACCTGATGATTTTTAAAGCCCTGTTGGCAGCCGTGTGACAAATGACGTTTCAAATGGGTGTGGGTGGCCCCCTTGACGTGGGTTTCTGGAACGCCCGTAGCTGTTTTTTTTTTTTAACGTCATTTTATAATAGTTTGGGACGCAATTTTTTTTTTAAAAAAAGTGAAAATTTTAAATTTGGGTAATTTTTTTTTTTTGTTATTTATTTTAAAATTAAATGATATTTTTTAAACGCTCTTACTACAAATATTTAAATGGGGGTAATTTACTTTAAAAAAAAAATTTTTAAATTTCTTTTTTTTTTAAAAATTTTTTAATTATAAAAAAAAAAATACTTTTTCCCCACAATTTTTTATTGTTACCCATAAAAAAAAAAGATGTCATAGAGTGACAGATAGTAAAAAATAGGGGATGGGAAATCGGGCGGGGTTTTTCCAAACGTTTTTTTGGGGGGCGGGGTTTATTGTCTATGAACGTCGATAATTTGGGGGGGTTTAGATTTTTACTTGTCGTGTGATATATTTTTCAAGTTTGTACAGAGTTTTTTTTTTCGTCCGAAAGACGGGTTTAAAGTTCTAAAATGTTTTTTTTTTTTTACTCAGACAAAATTTCCACACCCCCAAATTTTTTTTTTTTCCCCACAAGATAAAGTCGCCCTTGGTGGACTCGAAGTTTCCCAAAAAGTTGCAAAACACTCGGACCAAAACAAAAATTTTCTTTGACGAGAAAGTTCCATTGGGGGAGGGGGATATTAGAGATTAGAAAATGATGAAAACATACGTTGGGGGGGTAAAAGTTGCGGTCAGGGAAGAAAACCCACCCGCCACGGTTTTGATTGTTTGTCGTTTTAGGTTGAAAGTTTGGTTAGAAAAGACGGTGTTTTATCCTGCACCATATTTTCAAACTGCCCCGTTTTCATCGCTTGGGGCTGGGGTCTAGACTGATGACCTGTAAATTTAAAAAGTTCGGCAAAATTTTTAGCTAGTATCGTGGTCGTCGTCGCCCGTCGTCGGTGTTTGGGCCCAAAAAATTTTAAAAAATTTTCTCGGCCCCGTAAATC
The DNA here is from genome assembly GCA_039000515.1 of Timema cristinae. Lineage (NCBI taxonomy): Eukaryota > Metazoa > Arthropoda > Insecta > Phasmatodea > Timematidae > Timema > Timema cristinae. The sequence goes on from JBCFYV010003804.1 coordinate 11,175, forward strand.
TGACAAAACGTGGCAAAGCATTTGCATTTTTTTAAAAGCCCCACGGGGTATGCCGGGCTATTTTTAATCGCTATAGAAAAACACTTTTTACGGGAAAAACCGGCCCAAAAACCACCCCAATGGGGGGGACCCTAAAAAACTGTGACCGTTTCCCCAAAAGGGTCCAAGTCTGTGAGTTTAAACAATGTTATTCAAGGGGGGGTTTTCCCTAAAATTTTTTTTTTTCCCCAATGGTGTCAAACGGGGGGTTTGTGGGCAGTTTGAACCGAATCCGTTTCAACGATTCACAAAACCTCGATCGTTTCGTCCTGTATGTAAATGGAATCCCAAAAACATTTGCCCATTTTGTTTAAAATTTTTAAAGTCGGCACGTCCAACCCCCCCCCTTAAAGTTTCATTGTTTTCGGGTTTGGGCCCTTCACCATCAAACAACGGCCAAAATTTTTTCACCCCGAGAAAGTTAAAAAAAGGTTAAATTTTTTTTGGCCTTCGACTTTTACCCCGACAGTGCAGGGGCCGGACTCGCACACCAAACCTTCAGACAGAGGGGAACGTGAGAAATTTGAGTTACATTTTTAAGACAGACCTTGAAAACCGCCCTAACCGTTTGTTTTACTCTGAGTACGAGGGGACGGGTTTTTCTTTAGATTCTAATCGTGAGGTGAAAAATTTAAATTTTTTAAACCCCCCAAAAGAATTCCCCACAAATAGACACCCCTTTCTGCGGGGAAAAATTTTTTAAAACTATAAAGGGACATTTCCTTGGGGCCAATTACCTCAAAAAATTTTACTTTTGTCCCCCCCTTTTTTTTGTGGTAAATTTTTTGACCCCTCCCCCAATAAACCCGGCCCCCCTTTTGGGGGGTTCTATTTTTTTTCCCAAAATTTGGGGGGTAAAATTTTGATACATACGGAGACACCGAGCTTAGCGATGACTAGGGCTCTTGAAAAAAAAAAAACTCGACAATGGAGGTACAACCGCAAAAACCGGGCCCCAAAAAGGGGAAAAAGCCTCCGGTTTTTGTGCGGACAAAATTTCGTCTTTTTTTTGCCCCTGCCAAAGGACGCCGGCTGGGGGGCCCTGCGAGATTCACAGACCTGTTTTTAACCGTTCCGACCCTTTTTTTGTAAGAACGCCCGGCCCGGCCGTCCGCTGTTTTAAAGTTTGCTTTGGCCGCTGTCCAAGATGTACTAGCGGGGGGTTTGCCCAGACGTTTTTTTCCAGTTTTAAATAAAAAGGTATAAAAATTTTTATTTAAATCATTTGTTTTAAATTTTATCTGCATATGAAAATCCATTGGGAACTTTGATTTTTCTTTATCGTAAACTCGAAAAAAGGATTGGGTGAAACACCGATTTGCCCATAGTTTTCTTCGACGAGAAAAAATCGTCGTTTTTTATCAATTCAATAAAACACGGCTTGTGTTACTCCAAATTGGATGAAATTCTAAAAAAAATTTAGATAAACCCTTCGTGCCTTTTCGATATAATAAACAAAAAGGGAATTTCTTGTCCCGTTACAGGCCTACATTCATCCCACTACGTGAGGATAAAAAAATGTCCCTTTTTTGATTTGTCAACTCAAATTGTTGGGGGTGTCCGCCCCTTGTCACGACATCCCCCCTGCGGGGTTAAAAAATGCAAAAGCTTTGGCACGATTCGTCAGATTTCACAGCGCCGAAAATTGTATAAATTTTGTCCAATCCCGAACCCCGACGACCACGATACTAGCTATAATTGTGAGACTTTTTTGTTCGGGGTCTCGTCTGCGAGACAGCGATGAAGACGTGCACTGTAATATGGGTTTGCAGGATGAATACCGTCTTTTGCTAACCAAGGGTTTTTCTACCTAAACGACAAACGTTTTAAAACCCGTGGCCGGTGGGTCCTTCCTGCCGCAAATTTTACGCTCACGTGTGTTTTTATGGTTTAAAATCGTCTAATATCACCTTTTTCCCCCAATGGAACTTTCTGTCAAAGAAATCCCGTTTTGGTTTTCCAGTGTTTTGCAGAGTGTGTAAACTTCGAGCCACCATGGGGGACTTTTCATTGTGGGGGGAAAAAACTTTTCGGCCCGTGTGGAAATTGTGTCTGGTGAAAAAAAAAACATTCAGCTAAATGTTACGGGCGAAATAAAAACTTGCATCTTGAAAAATTATACACGACATGTAAAATATCTAAACCACCCAAATGTATGGTTATAGACAATCGCTCGCCTCCAAATCGTTTTTGTGACCCGCCCCATCCTATCCCATATTTTTTCATCTGTCATCTTGACGTCTTTGTATTTTTATGGATAAAAATAATAAATTGTGAATATGTTTTTTTTTTTTAAATTTTAAAATTTTTTAAAAAAAAATTTTTTTTTTTTTTCATTTAAGTAAAATTACCCTTCTTTAAATATTTGTATAAGAGCGTTAAAAATATTCATTTTTTTGATATATAAAAAAACTAAAAAAAAAAAATTTCAATTCTTTAACTTTTTTTAAAAAAACTTTGGGCAATCTATTATAAATGACGTAAAAAAAAATCCCCAGCTACGGGGGGGTCCAGAACCGCGTCAGAGCGCCCCAAATTTGAAACGTCTAGTCCCGGCTGACCAAAATATTACATCAATCAGGTGACTCCAATTTCTAAGCATACCTACCGACCGTCAAAAGGGTGACGTAGGCTGCCTTTTCCCAATAAAACTGGGAGGGATGACCCAATTAAAACGTACCATTTTTTTTTAAATTGCGACCCGAGTCAAAACAAAATGGATGACGTCACAATCTATAGCATACCTAACGAACTCAACAGGGGTGACGTCAGGGGTGCCTTACTCAATTAAAACATGGCGGGATGACCCAATAAAACGTCCCCATATTTTGAATAATTAGCGACCTGCAGTCAAATACAACAATAGGATGACGTCACAATCTATAGCATACCTACCGACCGTCCAAAGGCTGACGTCGGGGGGGACCTTTCTCAATAAAACATGGCGGGGTGACCCCAAAAAAAACGTCCCATTTTTTAATAAATTTTTGCGACCTGCGTCAATACAACAATCAGGTTTGACGTTTACAATACTTTTTGCATACCTTTTCCCACACGTCCAAAGGGGTGAGTCAGGGGTTTACCTTATCAATAAACATGGCAGGGGATGACCCAATAAAACGTCACCAATTTTGATAATTAGCGGGCCCCGCATCAATAAACAATCAGGATGACGTCACAAAACTATAGCATACCTACCGACACGTCCAACAGGCTGACGTCAGGGCTGACCTTACTCACTGACGTCACTAAAAGCCTGGGTCACTCACAGACGCAGTCAATATTATTTTAATAACACCTGCTATAGTTGCCCTCTTACTTAACTGAGAAAATTACAGAAGAAATGTTAAGACTGTCGTAATTCTCAACATGATGATTGATGTTATTAACACTAATTTAATAGTAGGGGAGAGAGGTCTACTGTTCAAAAAACTACTAGTGGTAATTTTTTTTTTGTACTGAGTTTTACTACTACCGTTAGGGTTAATGCTTCATTATTGTTTTGACTGCGTTACATTTGTCATTCATTCAATTTCAATAATAAATGCTAATTTTGTTAATGGTAAGCTTGAAAAATATAGGTTGGTTCCCTTACATGTGAATTATTCCCGTCAAGTGGATGGTAGGCCTACCTAACTATCCATATAGCCCAGGGATGGCGAAACTTTTCCGACCAGCGTGCTGCTTAGTACTAGCGGAATGTTGACCTACTCTAGTGTGGACACCTAATATACATTTTTAATGGGATTATGAAATCTAATGAATAACTTGAATCAAATTGTAAATATTTTAATAATTCTTACATTTTAAAGAAGGAAATTTTATTAAATTTCCAAAGTTAGTGTCTAAGACAATAGTAATTTCAATAACTTAAAGTAAAAAACCCATTGAAAGTAACATCATCAGTTAAAAAAGGACAATGCATTTATATTGAAGATTATGACATCATGCTCTACGTCACCTCCGAGTTTACCTTGTGTAACGCTAGAGGTCAGGTCAGGCGGTCCTACTCGCCAAATTCCACGCGGACGGGACCAGGGTTCTTATCCAAGCCCTTGCATCTTGCATCTAGACCATGGAGGTTCATTGGGGTAACCGTTTACAGAACAGTTCTCGACATTGAACCTACGTTTTAAAACGGGGACTTGAGTAACTCGTTGATGTGTTGTTAATAAATGAGTCAAACTTACTCCAAGTGTTGTTTTTTAATTAACATTAACATAACTTCAACAACCTCGATCACGGGACAGGGCAAATGTTTAACAACAGACAGTCCGTTTCCAGGACATCCAATAACGTGAAGAGATTGGATTTGAACTGAGAAAGGAATAACATATTTCAAGGTAGCAGATCAAACAATGAGTACATGAAGGGACTTAATGGGACACACGACTGCTTCATGTGCTTAATGTGCTTCTCTCTCTCTCTCTCTCTCTCTCTCTCTCTATATATATATATATATATATATATTATATATATATATATATATATATACACACATACACACACACGACGTTGGAAAAGTTTTCTTTATAGTCTTTTTTTATATATATATATATCATCGTTTCACAGACTTGTCATATTTGACATTGCCGTTTTAAACATTTGTGTCCACCTGTAAAATGTAAGGTAAACTTGATTCATTCAGGGAGAAATTAGTTATGTTATGACTAATGAATGCAACATGATTGACAAACCAAAACACTGAACCTTTACAGCCTTAAACAAACGACAAAGACTCGGTCAAATATGCCATTATCTGTTCTCATAAGCTCACCGTTATTTGTCTTGAACATATTATTTATTTAGACAAATATCGAGTGAAGGACAATAGCGGTATGTTAGGTTCTGAGTTACCAATTAAACTTTTTGCGAAGAGATATTCTGATTACACATTTCTGCCCAGTAACATGATCACCATTTAAAAATAATATCAATGTCCGTATTGACTGAGCAAATTGACTGTGCGCGATTTTGTTGATTGAGCTGATACGCCAATAAATGGTTCCAAACAAACTTTCTACAGAACAAACTAGGGGAAAGGTCTCCCAAATTGATTATAAACAAATATTTAAATAGGAATAATATTGTATTTACAACGAAACGTTAACGGTAGGTAAAATTGAACTCTCAAATCATTGTTAAAACAAAAAATACATTTTAAGATAGTCTGTGCTATTTACGCTTTTGATTAGTTACTATTGACATTGTTGGTCAAATGTAATTATGATTCGATAACACAACTTTACACAATGCACAATCTCCCATTCTCTCGGCAAATCTCGTTAGTTTGTATCAATGGTTGTTCGGATGGCGGCACGGACGATCCAGCAAGCTCTGTCTGTGGAGGTGAATGCTCTCTAACATGGTATGGCCACGTTTAATACCGTTACCAAGATAAGAGTTCCCATGTTAAATATATTTACGTTTTATTCGGCAAGTTATTTAGATAGAACATTGAAACAAAAACCACAAATTCTTATTTTGTTCTAAAAAATAGTCTTATAAAGTCACCAAATTTGTATTTTTATATTGAAGTAGTTTTTTTTTGTAAAACGCATTTTTTAAATGGTCTACAGCCTAGGCTATCTGGTTTGTTCACTCAAATGTCTTATAGGAGTCATCCTGCCAGGATGTGGATTAAAAAAGTCCGTGGAAGCAAATGTCTGGCTAGAATAGGAAACAAGAGACAGGTAATTTTGTAATGCAAATCAATGCTGCCTGGGAGCAAATAGTATAGTGGGTGTTTATACTCGTCATCGGAAGGTGGAAGTGCTTATTAACAGATAATATAGAGGTTTTTAAGGGTAAACTACCTATTTTCTGGCCTATCTTTCTATTTCGTACATTGAGGTTCAAGTGTGATAGAGATTAGTGTGCTTAGTTACGTCAAGTTAAGAATATTAAAAAAAAACTCCATTGCTGTTTGCAGGCTATTCGTATTTACACACCAGTGGGGTAGTCATGAATATGGTAGAACATCTCAGATATATACTCCCATTTTCGTGGAGGGTTTATGAGGAACTTTATAGGGAGGAAAACAACTCTTCTTTACACCTGTCCGGGATTAGAATTCAGACCACTCCATTACCAACATTATTTATTATTTAATATATTTAGTAAAGAACACAACCTGTACAATCTGTTCTTATCGACATTTTCTCTTTGAATGATTACTTTGTATCTTACCTTCTTAAAATGTGAACTTTAATCAAATTTGTTTAAAAGCGTTTTAGAACAAATACATATTTATTCTTTGAGTAAAGTTCCCATAATTCACGTTGTTTGATCGTATTCATCTTGCTGCAACTCCTAATCCCTAAACACATTTTTTAAAAGTCCGTCCTAAACGTTTAGGTGTTGAAGAAGTGCACCTACACAGACACGGCATGTCAGACAATATTGCTCGGAATAAAAAGGACCTTTTCGTCAAAATCGAGATTGATTCTTCCGGTCACACCGGAGTTTCTCTATTTTGAATGCATGAACTGTTCTGACTGTTCGCCTATGTACTAATTACGCTAATGTGTTAGGAATGAGTAAGTTTGATTTGAGAGAAAATGTACCCACATTTGCGCGGAGAGTTAAACCCCATTTAGGAAAGATCTCAGTACACCCAACTGGGATTCAAACACCGATCTCACCGTCATTGGCAGTCTAGTCTATTGCGAGAGTGACGCCTTAGACCATTGGTTCTTAACAATATGGTCTCCCGAGCCCTTTACACTCACAAAAATTAATACCGAGCCCCAAATATATTTTGTTTACGTGGGTCATACCTATCGATACTAACCGCACGAGAATTTAAAACTTTGACGATATTTTTGATGTACAGGGTGTTTCTGGAGGAAAGGTCAATATTCCGGGAGGGCATTCTAAATAAAAAACGAGTTTAAATGAACAAGTGTCCTATTTTGAATAATTTCCTAGCTATTTTAACGTATATTATTTTGAGTTTAACGTGTGTTTAACTGTTGTGACAGATTGTAGAAATATTATTAAAAACACTACCCGGAATTCTATCCATAGGAAACCGCCGAGTGTATTTTTCAACATCAGCTGTAGAACTAACGATGCAGAAGCCGTAAAAATACAACAAATTTGATATTTGTGAAGATGTGTGAAACAATTTTAACAACAATTTTACAATGTCATTATCAGCCGTCACAACAGCCAAGCGACGTTTCACGCCGATACGCATGCTTCAAACAGTGGTGCATTACGAGAGGGCGGAAGGGCATTATTGCGTGCTAAATTATAAATAATGTACAATACAATGCACATTCAAATATATATCTCTCGGTAACCGTTCGAAATAGGACACATGTTCAAATAAACTTTCTTTCATAAAATGACCAAAACTATGAATGCCCAGAATGTTGATCTTTCCTCATGAATCATCCTGTTATACATAAAAATTAATTTAATTTAAATCATAAACAGTTTGATTATATTAATAAAATGAAGATTTTGTTTGTCTGTTTGTCACGAGTATTGCGCGATATCTAACACACGCACAAACACAAACATGCGCGACTCTAAACTGGAATTCTAAAGGTTTGATTACATTTTTTAAATATATTAAAAACTGGATCAGAATAAATAAAACTAAGAGATTTTTTTCCGTTTGTTTGAAGCAAAAAAAAAAAGTGTTGCTCGGGTACTTCTGCGTCTTAAATAATACAACAATACTTATTGAAGATAACAATCCTTTTTTTTTAGTGATAAGAGAGGCATTGTTTAGAATTTTTGCAATGTTCTTTGTTGTCTTGCTCAGTATATTACAACTAGATTCACATGTACGCTACTGCATTCAATCTGTTTCGTTATTTGGTTTTGGTCGATATGTGGTCGGAGAAGGCAAGAGTATTTTTAACCAGTTTTATCGACAATTGTGGATATGCTTTTTTTTATACCGCACCAAAATTCCGTAAAAGCCTGAGAATTCACTTGAATAGAGTAAACAAAATACTAACAGTTTTTAAATGCAACTAGAATTATTTTACTATTGATCAATGGTTCATTCGGATTAAGGAGTGAGGGGTACTTTTCAGTTAGGGGTTTAGTTGTTGTATCGTGACATCTGTTTTTAACTAATGGGAAGTTGTCAAGCTCACGGTGGCGGATCAAGTCAGCCAAAATTTTAAATTTCGTTTAAAAGTTCGAATCTTATCATTGGCAACATAATATTTGTTGTTTTCCTTGGAGTGAGAGACACACTTGTTCATGTTTGTGAAAATGTCAGACAAATACCCAAGTAGGAATAGCCGTAGTTTCTCTCTAAGTTATTCTTTCAAGTAAAACCAGTGTTCTGTGAAATAAATTGACTAGTTCAGCTCCAAGCTCAAACAAGCACACAAGTGCCTTCTCTCGATATATTACTGATTTATAAACAGTGTGTAGTGTTATTGATTTAGAGACAGTGTGTTGTTCTATTAATTTAGAACAGAGTGTGTGTTATTGATTTAGAACGTTGTGTTATTAATTTAGAAACTGTATGTTGTTATATTAATTTAGAAACAGTATGTTGTGTTATTGATTTAGAAACAGTGTGTTGTGCTAGAAACAGTATGTTGTGTTATTGATTTAGAAACAGTGTGTTGTGCTATTAATTTAGAAACAGTATGTTATTATTATATTAATTTATAAAAAATGTGTGTTATGCTATTAATTTAAAAAAGGTATGTTTGTTATTAATTTAAAAAGAGTATGTTGTGTTATTAATTTAAAAAGAGTGTGTTGTGTTATTAATTTATAAACAGTATATTGGGTTAATAACATATTATTTATAAATTAATAATTTAGAAACAGTGTGTATATGTTATTAATTTAGATAGAGTGTTGTATTATTGATGTAGAAACAGTATATGTATGATTGTATAAATGATTTAAAAACTGTATGTGTTTGTGTCATTGTTTTCTAAATGGTTTGTATGTTTGGTTTGTGTATGTGTATGAGAGTAAAATGTAATTATTTGATTAAAGCAAATATATTTCTGGGAATAACCAAGTTCTTGATAAATTACATGGTATTGTTTTTTGTGAATATACAAGATTTTATCTGTCCTGCCGCAACTCTTCGGTCATGTGAAGGCTATAAAGTGTGTTGACCTGAAAAAGAATAAAACCAATAAAACTTAATGGGATTTGTGGTATAATTCATGATAGTCTAGAATGATCTCTAGCGTTTTATACATACACATACGACTAAAATGTATACCAACAAAAAAGTCTTCTGTAAATTCAAAGAAGATATTTTATTTTAGAAATGAGTACTAGTTTTTGGATTAAAGTCTTTGTCCACATCAAGATTTTTATGTTATTTGGGTAGATACACTATTATAATTATTGTTTTGATTTTTATAAATAATTAAGTATTAGCTAAAATCTAGTCTACCAAGTTGTAATGCAAATTAGTCTCAAATTAATTTTGGAAATGAAAAGCAAAAATTGTATCTAAAAAATCTCGTAAATTTATAAAAAGAGAAAAAGTTAGTTAAAACACAAAACACTTTAAGTTGATTTGACATTTAATTCATAACTCCATCTTCATGTAAACACTGAATCCTTGACGGATTACACTATTACCATAATTATATTATATTATTATTGTATTATCTTAAACTATGGGTTTTTAGGGGTCGCAGCAAACATTGACAAGCCTAATAAACTTAAATATTTATCATAGAAAAAATCTATACCACATTACACCCTTTCATTCTATAGTTGTTAAGTTTATTTTTAGAAATAAATGTCATACGGCACGATTACACGAACACAATTTTAAAAATCATCCGTATATTTAACTAAGACAAACTAATGTTTTCCATTGGTTATCTGCATTTATAAAGTTGGTAGTCTATAAACATTTAGTTAATAATATTAAATATAACTGCATGTATGCTTTTTTTTTGCAACAAATATGTTCATTATTAATATAACTCATTTAATCCTAAACTGCTAAGAAACTGAGACCAGAGTATAAATTTACGCAACTTTACTTAATTTAATCATTACTTCCCGGGTCGCTATTCGTTTTGTCATTTTTAAAAGGGGTCTGGAATAAAAATAAAGTTTAAGAACCAGTGAGCTATACCATGGCGGAATAAGATAAGGTAAGCTTGTTACCTTGTCTGATCACACTATGGTACAGCTTACAAGATAGGGTCATGGTGTCTTCAACCTTTTAAGGTCAAGGGCCAAAGTTTCTGTATCGTGTTGTCTCGCGGGCCACAACATTGTGCCGACAATATTAGGATTGAATAGGATACGTATTAATACTCACATTAGCTCATACTTATACACCTAAACTCACACTAGGAATTAGGATTGTCCAAGGAGGTGAAATTTCGGATTTCTCATGAAGAAAGTTCTCTGTTGTTTTTCCATCGTGATTTGTTTTGTGCACTAGAGTTGCCATTTGCCGGTTCAAAGTATATTTTGTATAAACACGTGTTTATTTTATGAATTGATTACGTAAAATATATAATATGTGTATATGTTTTTGATGAGCCAGCCAGCAGCGCGTTGAAGACCGTCAAGACGAGGCTGTACCTTGATGGGTAAACCAAGTGTTTCTCTACTCCTGTACAGTTGGATCTTGCCAGCGGCAGAATAAAGCCGGCAGCGCGTTGAAGACCGTCAAGACGAGGCTGTACCTTGATGGGTAAACCAAGTGTTTCTCTACTCCTGCACAGTTGGATCTTGCCAGCGGCAGAATAAAGCCGGCACAGAGTCGTCGGTGGCTTGTGATAGCGTCAAGCAGTCGCTCTCCATAAAATACAGTCTTAAACTAAGAGTGAAGAATGAGTCAGAGCAGGGGACGAATCCTGGATAACTCAGTGATAAAAACATTGGTGCGCTAAGCCCAGGTCCCGGGCTCGATTCCAGGTTCCTTTTTTCAACTATTTAATGTAAAATAGATGGCTGAGCATTATGAGTAATCCCGTAGGGAAAATGATTGTTTTAAACATGTATGTATAATAAATGAATATGGGACCCCCTTCGGTGGTCACATGGTCTAAGGAGTCACTCTTGCAATAGACTCTACTGCTGATGACGGGGGCACGGAAGTTACTATTACGGTCGGGTGGGTTACTAAATGGCTTTTCACTCTCTCTCCACGCAAATGCGGTTACACTTAATCTAACTTACATATTCATAACCCCTAACACATTAGCGTAATTAGTACATATGCATATAACCTGAACGGGTAGTAAGACGCGGTAGTAAACACAATCTCGTGCACCTTCACAAAGGTGTGTGCACGCAAGGCCGTAGTCAGGGGGGTTTTGGAGGTTCAAACCCCACCCCGAAATTTAATGAACAAAATATATATGGCTTTATTTATGGTTCAAACAATATCAAAATTAAGGTACAAGTACAAATTAGCATTTCAAGAGAGCGTCCAGAGGGGTTTAATATTTAAAAAATGTTCTAGCCTTCAGCAGTTGAGGTGTTATGTTGCTATAAAAAACACTTCAGATAGCTTCTAGAGGTGTTTAATTTTTATAATTTTTCTAGCCTCTGGCAATTGAGGGATGTGCCCAGCAAACCCCCTGAAATTATTGATGGCTACGGCCTTTTGTGTTGTGTGTGTTGTGTGTGTGTGTGTGTGTGTGTTGTGTGTGTGTGTGTGTGTGTGTGTGTGTGTGTGTGTGTGTGTGTTGTGTGTGTGTGTGTGTGTGTTGTGTGTGTGTTTTAGGGTACGCAATAAAATCTCAGAGTTCTCGCACCCTAATGTTTATAATAAATCTTTTTTTTTACTAAAATAAATCAAATATTTCTCCGGTAGAAAACATAAAGATTAATTTTCGGTTAGTATAGACAGTGGTTGAATTTTTTGTTAAATTCAATAGCGGCTTTCATTATATGACAAACTTTTAAAAGAAGAAAAAATTATTATTAAATTTAGTCTCCCTTGATAGATTATTCAAGAAATTTTGAGGTCAACACGTGAAGAATATTAAACTCTTTATGTTTTCTACTGGAGAATTATTTGATTTATTTAGACCAAACAATATGTTTTGCCATAAAAAACTGCAACAATACCGCCCTTAATTACAGCTCCCTACATTCCAACATGAATGAACATCGGCCCTACGTCAATCAACCTGTGAGTGACCCGTCCACTCACAGTGACGAGTGTCATCAGAGGTCTGCAACCCGCTGAGCCATGAGTGTATTCAGAGTGACGGCGAGGAACTGGACTGGATGGGGTGGGCGTGAATCTCTAACTCGAGGATGGTTCTGTATTCAATGTCCATGATCTTCTCTTTCAATTCCCCTCCCGCCCTTTCAATAAAAGCCGTGTGCTGGCCGGCGCATTTCAAATGAACCCGGATACTGCCCAATAAACATGGCCGATAACACAAGAGCGGAGTGAAATACTTTTTTCTGTGAAAGAGGGGACTTGATGGAAAAATATATTGTATACATTTATAGCAATTCAATATTTTATTTTTTTCCCGTAAAAAAACAAACAAACACAAGTTTTTGTTCTCATTTTGTTTTCACAACATAAATTCGAGTTAAGGAATCGGATGACGAGTACCCTAGGAGAGAGAAGGACGTGTTACACACAACCTAGTGACACTTTTTTTAACTACTTTATCATCCGCCCCGGTGGTCGCATGGTCTAGCGCAGTGTATTCAAACTGAAGTACGCGAAGACATCTTAGGGTGGGTAAAATTCAATACATTACAGTATATGAACTTGTTCAAAGTGTTGGCCAAAAAGTTCGTGAAAAGACGTCACTTCCAATTTCAGAGCTATTGTGTGATCTTCTCCATATTTCTCGAACCGTTTGTACGAGATCATCACAGGTAGACTAGGCTACCACAAGTTCTGTGCGAATGGGTTTAGAAAATGCTTATCGATGTATATTTTATGAGCTATTTTTAGAATTCTAGGCCACAAAACTTCAAGATACATCATAATCTCGATATAGAAAAATTATCACCGATAAATTTAAAAAACAAACAAAACAATCGTGTGCGCTATTGTCTCTACAAGATTAAGAAAATGAGCTTAACAAGTCGCTGACCATAAGGTCCGAGGTTAACTTCGTTGATCCCAGCTTGAAACCTGAGCAATCCCAACACAACCGATGAAACTTCACAACTAAATTAAATACAATCCATCTTGCTAATAAGTGGTTATAGATAATTAACAAACAGTAAAAATGTACATAAAGGCAAAAAGTAGTTTTACAATATGAAAAGTTATACAGGAAACATATTTGTTAAAGAGCCCTTGTTAGGTTACAACCCTATTAAAACATGATAGACCCGGGAATAATAGGCTCTTATTAACTAAAATAAAATCACAATATTATATTATTTAAGTTTTCAAACAAACCAAAAATACCTTTAGTAATAAAATATTTTTGTCTCACGACACTCCTTTAGCCATGAATTTATACCGTCTTAGCAAAGGACTATCATAATTTACATTATATAATTTTTGAATATTGTTAAATTGCTGTGTTTCCCTTTATTTATTTTGCTGGGGCTAAAAATTATATGGCACTTATTAATAAACTTGATTCTATTAAAATTTTTTTTTATACTTTCATTAATTGATTTTTCAACTTTTAAAAACCCTTTTACTAAAACTTAAAAAAAAAAAAAATTTTTAGATTGAATATAATTTTTTTTAAACTCAA